>JAJJMB010007077.1:2152382-2191423 GCA_023531105.1 Papaver atlanticum
GTGTTCTCTAGTTTCAGAATGTTACTAGACAATGCTGGCCTCTTAGTTTTATAGTTAGTCTATTGTATTTATATCAATCAGTTTTTCCCTCGAACAGGTAAATCTTGATCCAAGTATAAGAAATATACAGGAACTTAGAACTTGGCCCGAGTTTCATAACGCTGTTGCTGCTGGGTTAAGACTGTCACCTTTACAGGTTTGTCATTGTGTAATGTAATAAGAGATGTTTTGTAAATCGACGCTGGAACCACTAATGCATCTGGTCCTGTTTTTGGCAGGGGAAAATCTCAAGAACATGGATAACATATAACAAACCCGAGGAGCCAAATGTTACCCACGCAGGACTGCTCCTTGCCATAGGATTGCATGGACAGTTGCGTGTTTTAACTGTCACTGACACTTATCAGTATTTCTCACAGGTGTAGTACTCCACTTAATTGTTTTGCGTTTAATTACCGATTCTAATCTTCTCTGTTTTATTAAGAAATAAGTTCCATGCATAGAACATATAGAGTTTCTCATTTAAGAACTAACAGGAGCACGAAAGCACGACTGTAGGATTGATGCTTGGTTTGGCAGCATCCCATAGGGGAACTATGCAGCCAGCTGTATCTAAGGTAAAACTATGTTAAGCCTTTCGTATAGTCTCTTTATACTCGTGTTAATGTATGTTGGTTTCTATTCATAGCTTAATTGATAAGATTACTTCTCAGGAGAGTACAGGATCTCTATATATTTTGCATCCTTACCTTTAGGGTATATTAATAAAAGTAGTCTTACTAATCCAGAAAAGGACTGCATGGATTCACATAAATTTAAAGATTTACTGGATGGTAGAAGATGTGCCAGCATACAGATTTATAATTTTAGTGGTTTACGGTGTTTTGAAACTTGGTGCTCTTGACTTGTTTTAAACTTTGGGCATATATTGGAATAGGTCCAAGGTGCAACTTTTAGTTTTCTTCCTACTATTTTAAACTTGCTCATGATTGATTCTAGAGCGGTCTTTTATGTTTCCAAGGTGAAAGTCCAGTTAATATTTTGCTGAACATGGTACTGTCTCCTTGCAGGCTCTTTATTTTCATATTCCTTCTCGCCATCCGTCTACCTTTCCAGAATTGGAATTGCCAACACTTTTGCAGGTAAAGAAGATCTTATGCTTGGCGTTACCACCACTCTTTACTTGTATACATCTATCACCAGGATCATGGGGTGCCCTTGGTTACAGAGAAGATAAAAAAAAAATTCAATTGATTTCATGATATTTGTGTAGAGAATTTTTTTCAGATAAGCTTACTAATAGGTTTTGCCTCTTCTGAATCATTTTAAACTTCTTATTGTTTTTTCCTCAGTCAGCAGCTCTCATGGCTATTGGGATACTTTATGAAGGATCAGCGCATCCACAAACTCTACAAATTCTTCTGGTATTCTGTTCTGTGTCTGTAGCAGCCTTAAGTACTTCCACTGAAAAATATTTAGGTTCAAAGTTTTAATGAAATAGTTCTATTTTTTCCATTTAGTTCTTAAATATTCTGAGAAATGTATAATAGCTAGTCATCAAAGAGTAAGAAAAAAGAACTCAATGACATAACTGGTCAGTATGATTGACAGTTGCATCTGAAGACAAATAGCTTTTCAGTTTAATTCATAATTCTGAACATTGTATTCTTATAAGCTATAACTTGAATTTTGCTGCTCATGTTCTTTCTATATGACTCACTGGTATGTTTTTTCAACTGCTTGGAAAGGGGGAAATCGGGCGTAGAAGTGGAGGTGATAATGTACTTGAAAGAGAAGGCTATGCTGTTGCAGCAGGATCTGCACTGGGGCTCGTAGCTTTGGGTACGCGTCATTCTCGTCACAGTTAGTAAGTTACATGAATTTAGCACCAGTAGGCCATGCCTTCTGATATGGTTTAACTTTTGATAAAGGTCGAGGGGAAGACGCATCTGGTTTCATGGACACTTTGGTGGACCGTCTATTCCAGTATATTGGTGGCAAAGAGCATCATAGTGTACGCTGCTGGATTTGTTTCTTCAAACTCATGTAGCTTTATCAGCATTTATGTTTTGTCTGTACGATATTTGGTCAACTCAGCACATGGTTAAAATTTGTCCTTATACGTGTTGTCTAACAAGCTTTTCCTAGATTCTCATTTATTCTTTGATGATAACATCCAAATTCATTGTCTTTATCAGGATAGATCTTTTACCACACCACCATCTGTTGACGATTACAACCGCTCTGTCGGGCAGGTACAGTAACTGTGCAGCCAGCCTTTGGTTTCCTTTTTGGGTCTGTTCGTGCATGTGAATTTATCTTTATACATCTTAGAGTAACTGCAGCAAGTATCTTGTATCGGTAGTGATGTTAATGGAATTGCTGTGTCACCCTCTTGGTATGGTTAGATGATGGATGACACACCAGTCAATATCGATGTAACTGCACCTGGTGCTATAATTGCTCTAGCTTTAATGTTTCTGAAGGTAAGATGTTGACAAGTAAAGTTTAAGTAGTTTCTTAGAGTTAGCAATCCAATCCCTGCAATATGTCCTTAATCATATCTTTTCACTTATCTTCCTACAGACAGAATCGAAGGTTACGGCTTCGAAGCTTTCTATCCCACAGACTCATTTTGACTTGCAATATGTAAGGCCTGATTTCATAATGCTGCGTGTCATTGCTCGGAACTTGATAATGTGGAGCAGGTATGGTACTATTATTTGGACCGACAATGAAGTACCCCTCGACGAATGTTTATTTAGTGTCGATTTGGTGCATGCAGAGTTCAGCCATCTGGAGAATGGATTCAATCCCAGATTCCTGAAATTGTGAAGATTGGGGTTGCAAACCTAGGAGATGAGAATGGAGAGACTGATGAAATCGATGTAGAAGCACTAGTTCAGGCGTATGTCAATATATTAGCTGGATCATGCGTTTCTCTCGGTAGGTTTCCTTTGTCATGTAAATTGCAGTTCATTTTGATGCTGCCATACTTTTTGTACTTGAATTCCTTATTTCTGGAGTTAGGTTTGTTCTTTTTCTTAATATCTCTTGTAAGTTCTGACGTCTTTCTGCTATAGGTGTCCTTACCTGTTGTTTCCTTGAGATTGCACAGAAGATTATTTAGATAATTGTTCTTACAGTAGTGTTAAATTTGAATTTGTTTGTGTGATTTATGTAAAGTGGTTGTTGGCAGGGTTGAGGTATGCTGGTACCAGAAATAGCAATGCACAGGAGTTGCTCTATAATTATGCTATCTACTTCTTAAATGAGGTTATTTTTTGCTCTGATGTGGCTCTACATCTTTGTTCCTTGAGATGATTAAACTTAATCAATCAATCTACCTCTGCAGATTAAGCCTGTGACTGGTGCAAGTGTGAGAACTTTGCCTAAAGGTTTATCACTATATGTAGATCGAGGCACATTGGAAATATGCTTGCACCTCATTGTTCTTTCCCTCTCAGTGGTAATTAGAAGATTGCTCTCTGATATGCTTGATCTGTTTATTGCTTCAAAATCTGACCAAGCTTCTGAACCTTGTTAGGTTATGGCAGGATCTGGTCATCTCCAAACTTTTCGTCTGTTAAGATTTCTTCGTGGTCGAAGCTCTTCAGATGGACATGCTAATTATGGTTTTCAAATGGCTGTATGTTTTATTTATTGTGTAAATACAATTATTTGGTATTTAGACATTACTTTTTTCCCTTATCCGTTATTCTTAAATTTACGTCATTCGGAGATATGATTTCTCTATCTCTAGCATGTTTATATTTTCAATATTTTTTTCAGGTTAGTTTAGCTATTGGTTTCTTGTTCCTTGGTGGAGGAATGCGGACCTTTTCAACTTCAAACAGTTCAATTGCTGCTTTGCTGATTACCCTCTATCCCCGCTTGCCTACTGGACCAAACGACAATCGATGCCACTTGCAGGTATAATAAGATATGAGTTTCCTTGTGTGTGGCATGTTTGCAGGACTAGCAGGGAGCTAGTCATATCATTTACTTGAAAAGATATATATCTCATTGGTTTTATAGTAAGCCCGGTAGGTAACTTGCTGTACGGCGTATTTTGTACAGGCGTTCAGGCACTTGTATGTCCTTGCAACAGAAGCTCGCTGGGTGCAGACTGTTGATGTTGACACAGGTTTGCCAGTTTATGCACCTCTTGATGTCACTGTTGCAGAAACTGAACATTATTCAGAAACAAGCTTTTGTGAAGTTACACCTTGTATTCTACCAGAACGCTCCATTGTAAGTTGAATTACTCACTGTCGACCTACATTGGACTCATCTACCCAGAGCCTGTTAAACAAATGTCTACCTAAATGATAAACACTAACTTCACTTCTAATCCAAGGTTACTTGTATCTTGTAATAGCTGAAAACTGTTAAAGTTTGTGGACCTAGGTATTGGCCTCAGGTAATAGAGCTAATTCCAGAAGGTACTGTATGTGTGTGGGACCCCTGCTGTTGTTCCATTCTGAATTTGTTATTAAAACAAATATAGAATTGCTAATCCTGCTGCCATATTTTATATTTCACACAGATAAACCCTGGTGGAGTTCAGGAGAGAAAAATGACCCCTTTAATGGTGGCATAATCTATATCAAACGGAAAGTTGGAGCTTGTTCATATGTGGATGACCCTGTTGGGTGCCAGTCACTGCTCTCACGAGCGATGCACAAGGTTAGTTGTATAGTTAACCTGATACCCTCGTATACATCAGAATCATCCTTGTAACATTCTATGCATGACATTTTTATTTTTTTATTTTTTTTGGACAGGTTTGTGATTTGGCAAGTTTACGATCTTGTGCTACCAGTGGCAATGGAAATAGTGAACTAGGTTTGTTTAAAGTTGATCAGCTGGTCAGCACGTTCTCCTCAGATCCTAGCTTAATAGCTTTTGCACAGCTTTGCTGCGACCCTTCTTGGAATAGCAGGCAAGTGTTATTCTGTTGTAGTTTTTGTTACGTGTTTGTTTTCTTATCATCTTGTTGCACCCTTTGCTTGTATACTTGCCAAATCTCCCAGTTTCTTGCATGGATGAGTTTTGCAGGAACCAGGATAATTGAACCTTTTTTTTTTAAGCTTAGCAAATAAATAATCTTAGAAGTTAAGAACCATATAAATTTTACACTAGTAGAACTAGAAGAACACCAACGACAGCGGATAACTAAAGGACCTAAACAAAATTAAAGTAACTAAAAGAGAACTAATAGATACAATCTTCAAGAACTAACAGCTATAATCTTCAGGAACTTGTTTTCTTATTCAATAAAGCATCTATTTGCAGATTGGATGTTGATTTCCAGGAATTCTGTTTACAAGTATTATTCGACTGTGTGAGCAAGGACAGACCAGCTTTGCTACAGGTAATTTGAGATTGCAGTCTTTGATCTGGCATTTGTGAGTGAATATGTAAAATGGAAACATCACAGTTTTTATGTATGTCCGCTGCTCTTTTCTAATAAAACCTTGAATGATATTATGTGGCCATATTATGACAATGCTGAAAATAACACAGGTATATCTTTCATTATACACAATTATCGGATCGATGGCTGAACAAGTGTCCAGCAGTAATGTCGTATTCAGTGACTCCATCTTCATCTCTAGTTTAAAGGTGATCATTAAATTTGCATTTCTGCAGGATTTATCCCCCTTCTCGTTATCAGAGTTGTTTACCTCCAGAATTGTACTTTATTATTTCTGCCCGCACTTGAATATCCTGCACCGAAATATGGACATAGAAGTGTTGCAGATAATTTGATGGAAGTAACCCTTTTATGAACATGCAGGTTGCACTTGCCTACAATGAGGCTTTGATCAGTGGGAAATTAACCAGTTCAAAGGGGGGTATAGTCCAGTCCACCTTCATTGCATCTCTCAGAAAGAGGGTTGAAGAAATCATCAACTATTCAAGAGCTAAGGAAGACCTATATCACTATCTGAATGGGGCGAAGTGGTCACAAGTCCAAGGAGACAAGAATGCAGTGCTTGCTTGGTATCTTCAGTGGTTCAGCGTCCCACCCCCTTTCGAGGTTAAGTCTGCGATAGGAAAAATTAGGCCCATAGTTGGGAAGTCATCATCGGTCCCTCTTATGCGTTTGCTGCTGCCTAGAACCCACATTACCGCCATTTCAGAGATTGATCAGCTGCAGAGTTCTCTAACAATCCCTTGTTGATTTTGCATGACAGAAGTTGTCAAACATGCATCTAATCAAACTTAACTCCAACAACAACTGCAGGCATCAAGACTGCTCTTATTTTCACAACGCAGGTGCAAAGAAGAAGAAAGGTACATTGTTAAACTAAAGATGACAGAGCAAAATAAACCTGCAGAATGACGTTTTTGCGGGTTTATTCTGTTCCATCAACTATAAGTACCAGCATTGTTGATCTATTTAGTTGCATAATGTTGTACTATAATAAGCTACATGTAAAAGTGTAAATGTAAAATTGGCAATTGTGAACCCTATTTATATATGTTTATTTCAGTAAAGTATAGAGAAATGATAAACACTGAAATGCATTCCTTAACCCTAGTTCATCTAACTCATACCTACATTCAATAATCCAAATAATGCCGAATCGTTTTTCTTCTGCCCGTCACCCTCTTAAAGCGTTCTTCACCTTCTTTATCCCTCATGAAAAAGAACTTTATAAACTGAAATACCAGAAAAAACCAGAATGCAGCCCATGAAAAACGTCAACCTAGAGAAAACCCTCCACCACCTCCACCACCACCACGATAAAACGGTGGAGGTTCCTTACCACCACCAAATCCTGATCCACCATCATCCAATATAGGATCCTTCTGTTTCCCCATAAAAGGAGATACCACCACGTTTGGTGTATTTACAGTTACAGTTTCACCCTGCGCAGCACCTCCTCCTCCGCCACTTATTGAATAACATTTGCTTAAGCATCTAGAAGTTTTAATCAATGGTTGAATTGGCATGTTAGATGATTTCACAACCAATGCAGATTTTGCAAACCCTTTGTTGATCGGGTTGAGATAAACCCTTCCCAACCTTCCCCCAGAATATGTTGATCCTGCAACTCTTGTGGCCGTGGGGAATTTAAGACCAGGAGACAGGGTTTTCATCGGTGGGATAGGTAAAGAAGCCATATTTGAATTCTTTCTTTCTTAGATGAAAACAGAGAAAACGGGACGATCGTAGGGTTTCTTTGGAAGAAGTTGATCGACGGAAATAGTAGGGCAAATATTACAAGGAGTTTTAAAAGAAGCTAACCGGAACAATTTATAACCTTTTTTCTTTCCCTTTCTCTCTAGAATGATCTTTTTATAAACCAAGGGATCCAGTTCCGCCCGGTTACCAGTTTCTAAGTCGGAACCGGGACCGAGTTGGATTCAGTTTGTGATGATTTCAGTAGTTAGGGCCACCCAGGAGGCTGGCAGTAGTAGTTTAATTTTTATTTTTTTTTGGAGGAACTGGAGCAAATGCTCTTAATTTCATATATTCATAAGGATTCTTACAAGAATCAAATACATCTTAATTGAAATACATGGACAATTACAAAATCTATGTATTCTAAAATACAACAAAAGTACTAAATTCATGTAGTTCGTCGAGGAAATCGATGCTATTTGAGGGATGGTGTGAAGTTTCTGATTCCACCATTTGAATTGTAATTCTTCATTGAGAACAAATTTATCTTCTTCTTTAAGATTTGATGCTCCTATAACAGAGGAGTAATATGCGCTGTGTATCGAAGACGCGATCACATCCGGTAGCCATGGATCTTCACAGTAATGTAAATCAACGTCAAGCCAATGTGATTCGTCCTCGAAGATGTATTTGAAACGATTGTAGTAATCGATTGAACTGCCGTGAAGGCTATATCAAATTGCTATACAAACATATAATAAGAAATCAAGATAGCATACATAAGCCATCTGATTGATCAGAAATAAATAAAATAAAAAACCCTAGAAAATTGTTGGAACAACAATTTGTTTTATTAGAATCTATACAAACTAGGGAGACTAACCTTGATCTGCCTAGAAGATCCGAATAATCAGATCAAATCCAGGCAGATATAGATAAAAAAACGAAGAAGAAGATGGGAGTTGTTTTCTTACTTTTTTTCCGGTTTCTGGAGAGAGGAGAGAGAGAGGAGACCGGTTCTTATAGTAGTTCAATATTGAGTGCATAATAACTTATTTAGATAATAATTCACTCCCCCTTACATGATGCTCCGTAAGACTGGGTCTTATGGAGATGCCCAGGCTTTTCCCAAGATAAAAAACCGTGGCTGAAACCCCCTCTTCCCGCAAGCCTTCCCTGGTGTGTGGGAATCCCAGCAGGAAGACTCCGAAGACGGGCAATGGTTAGCCGTTCTCAAAAAGGTGAAAACGGCTAGTCATAAACCGTTCTATAAGAAAATAACGGGTAACTACTGGCCGTTCCTTAACGGCTAACCAATAGCCGTTTTCATTAATTTTAACCGATTAATCATTGCCCGTTGCTTGACCTTTTCTCAAGTTACTATGAACAATTCGCCGGCTTCTTTCCTTATAAAACTGAGTCGTGAGTTTTTCCCATTGAACTTCTTCATATTTTCTGTGTTCTTCTCAACAAAAAAAAAGAAAAGATGAAAGGCGACTGAATCGTCCGAACGATTCCTTTATGGTTACCGTATGATTATGCTGTTACGATTAATTTTTATGTTCCAGATTAAACTTCTTTATGGTTTCCTTTGAGATGATTAATTGATTCATGATAACTCCAGTTAAGGCTGGTTGGAAAAAAATGTTGTATTAATGATGGTGAACGTATACAGATTGATTATGATGTTGTATTAATGATATATTAATGAACGTATACAGATTGATTAGTATACATGCAAAAAAATGTCATATTAATGATGTTGAATCATGATGGTGAACATATACAAATTGATTCTCCTTCAAATAAAAAATTAAAATTAAAAGATTGAGATAGTTAGGGCATAATGGGAACAAGAAGTAGCGTTGGAGGAAGGTTTAAATGGGGATTACGAAGCTTAAGGCGTCCCTGAATCACCAATGGACGCAGATTATTGGATGAACATCTACACAACAGTTTACACTATGGGGCAACCTGCTCCTCATGATTATTTTAAACAGATTATGATGATGATGCTTCGATGAAGAATCTATGCCGAAAATACTTTTGTTAATTTTCCTGGTGCCAAACAATATACAAAACTAGTTTATGAGGTATGTAGTAGAGTCGGAATCCAAAGTCTTTCTCGGTTGACCAGTTGAGATGATGAACAATTAATGATTTCCCGTTCTTGGAGAAAAGGATAATGATTATCCGTTTTATAGGAAACGGGCAACGATTGTCCGTTTTATTATTTAGGAACGGCTAACTATTGCCCATCCGCAATAGAAATAGGGAATTACCACTAGGGCTAAGCTCTTCCCATGCTGATGAGTAAAGGCAGGAAGAGGCTGGGCATCTCCATAAGACCCGGTCTAAATCTATATGTAATGTAGTAAGATACTACGTAATATTTTTCTCCTTTTTTGTCAATAAAATTTGCAAAGGTTAAAAATCGAGATAATCATGAATTAATTTAAAGAGTTTCAAGATGAGAGAACACAAACCAACCTTTAGTTTAGAATATTTCAACCAAGAAATCTCGGTTTGCGTCAAGGAGACATAAGGCACAAGCATCTCCTACAATTCCACATCCGCACTCCCCACAAAGATATCACCATTAAGCACAATTTCAAAAGAACTCTCCCCCATAAATGTCATTCCCGAAAGAACGCCAATGCGACATTTAGTCTAATTACAAGAGAAGTTTTTTCATGGACTTTAAATTTATTCACCAGTTACGAACAAAATAATTTTGTATCAAATATTTTTCTCTCTTCTCGCCAGTTACGAACAAAGAAGCTAAAAATGGCGATCTTAATGTTAGAGCACTAAGATACAATATTTTCGTGAGAAGAATCATTAGCACAAACTATTCTCTACGCTAGTTACGAACAAGAGAATAATTAGTGCGATATGACTCAACATAAGAATGATAACTTATCTAGCCATGTACGAATGTAGAGATTAAAGTTCACCACTTATTCCCTGGTGGAGACACAATCAAGGAAGTAAGTCGATCCCTAAAGAATATCTTACGGAATCCTATAATAATTTATTCACAAAAGTGTAATTGTGGAGAGATCAAAACTGCAGTTCTCAAAATAGTTTACTCCTCGTTTGCAAGAGTCAAAGAGCTTAACTTATGATAATATATGAGATATATGTTCTAACGACCAAAGAATGATAACAAAGAACAAATCTCACGAAATAAGCAATACAAATATATAATCCAAGGAGAATTAGGTATTGCAAGTCATCTTCCAAAATAAAATTTAATTAATAAAATGTGGTAATATTTAGAATAGCTAATGTAACACATAAAAACTACTCCAAAAACTAGTGTTTCTCTTTAAACAATAATAACAAAATTCCTACAAGGAGTTAACTAGTAAAAATAAGAAAGGCAATCTCTAAGAGATTGTGCGGAAAATACCTTCTCATTATTGAAGAATCCATTTGTTAGAGCATTGCTCGGTCGAACTCACAAGTGTTGCTATCTCAAGCTTGTTCTCAAATTTAGTTGTCAAAACCATATCTTGATTTCTAGTCTACAATTAGTTAAGTCTCGGACGAGGATAAAAAAGTAGTTGAGAAACAGAGGACTACAACAGTCATCATTGTGTTCTACCGTTTGAAGGCGAAGATCAACCGAAGCTTTTGGAGAACTTCATCAACAAAAGATAAGTGAAGACTGAACCACCTATATCTCAAATTATATTCACTTTTAAATCATCTGAGATGATGTCGCATAACTAATTAGACTAGTATGCATAGATAAGAATTTTGAGTCAACTTTATCTTGATAATTTCTCGAAAAATAATGACTAAGCTTAATGAACATTTGTTCATGCTTGATGAATTTCGGTTAAGGAAAATTTATTGTTCGGAATCAAAATCATGATTCAAGTTTCATAATTCGAGAATATCCTGGAACAGTGATATGTGTCAATGATGTTATTCAAGAGTGTTTCGAATCGATTTAGAGAGAAATATAGAACCATTATAGATTCAGATACAAGATAGTGGTATCAGTCTTACAAATTGGGTAACTTTTATACGTCTGAACCCGTATTAAATGTATTTGTACACGTAGCGGAGTAGCTATACATATCGACTTACAGATTTGTGATACACATATTTTTACGCACATCATATGAAAATATGTTTAATTCGTGAACCGGATCGGTGTGCATACTTGTATGCAAACCATTCTTGAACTGTGGTTACGGAACCGGGTGAGTATCCAAACCGGTATGCGAAATAAAACAGTTCTGTGTTCCTGAACTCGGTAGCGTTTCCAAACCGGTACACAAACCGATTTAGTTATGTGAACTCCGGAACCGCGACAATCTTAAAGTTCCAAACCGGTATGCAAACTTAAAAAGTTCTGTGAACTCTGAAGCTTTGGTTTGGTGGAAAGTTTGCAAACTGATACGCAAACCTAAAAAGTTTTGTGAACTCCATAACTCGGTTTTGGTTTAACGTTTCCAAATTGGTATGAGTATTGTGACTGAACCGACTCACAAACGACAATGGTATTCATACCACCTACTAACCATGTCGATTATATTTTCAAGTGTGTTTAAATTATTTCTACGAGATAATTAACATTTAATTAAATCTCTATAAACACTAGACTTAATTGATCACATGTTTGTGACTCGAAATTAATGTCTTATGTGTTCATGAAAATGAAGATTAATCTTTTAAATTCAAACCGTCTAGTTTTGGCTGACCATGTTGAACATAGTCTTTGTACACGGTCCGATTACGGTCTCACCTAACCAAAGTGTATATCTTGCTTATGTAAATCAGATTCAAAGATTCATCTAATGGTGGATATTGTTTGCTTGGTTCCAAAGCTATCTTAGCTTAAACCTAAAGCAACCTATGCTTTGAATGTCTATAAAAGGAGAACCTCAAACAACTGGGATCTTGGAATCCCGACACTACTTTTTGGTGTGTTCTAGTTATAACTAGAGTCATTCTCTCCATAAATCCTTTTAGGGTTTAGCGACTATAAAGACTTCATAGGGATTCGTAAAGCCAGGTCCAGTTATCTTTCCTTGATAACTCAAATATCCTGATCTTGATTTTTTATAGAGATTGTTCTATCGATCAAGATAGATAGAAATCATCAAAGTTCTCTTCGTATCAAACTTTGTTGATTCCTCAAGTTTTATACTTGTGAGGTGAATAATAATCTAGGCTGCACTTCGGGTTGCATAAGTCCGGATTTTGAGGATAGCTATACTTTTGTCAAATTGTTATAGATTTCCATCACCTTGATCATACGTTTGATTTTGATCATCCATTTCGATCGTAATCAGGAAATCAATTATATAGGTTAATGTGTGGGAGGCATATTTGGTTAAAGTCTTCAATTGAGTTGAAGCAACCCTTTGTTGGTGTGACATCATCTAAGGGAATCAAGTGCTTAGAATCCGGCGTGGTTCAAGAGACGTAAGGATCGCAAGTGTACATTAATCGGTGTGATACCTTTTAGGGCTCAACTACATTTTAGTTCAAAGTTAATTGGTAGTAGGCTAATGTCTATAGCGTCTTAATACAATATGGTGTTCAATCTGGACTAGGTCCCGGGGGTTTTCTGCATTTGTGTTTTCCTTGTTAACAAAACTTATGGTGTCTGTGTTATTCCTTTTCCCGCATCATATTTTTTATCTTTATAATTGAAATATCAGAGGTTGTACGTTGATCAATCTTAGTAGATACATCCGACCTAGTTTGTTGGATACGACTAGATTGATTCTTGGATAATTGGTCTGTGGTATCGTCCAAGTAATCTCTTTCTGATTAGGTTCACGGATTTGTTTATGTAAATGTTCTAATCGCAAGAGAGAAATATAACTCTAGATATTATTCCTTGATTGAGTTTATCTCTCGGAGTTGTATTGAGTTTGTCCAAATAGATTGCCCAAGAAAAAAGTTGTGGTGTATTTTTGTACCCACGCGTTTTCAATTGGTAACAGAGCAGGAAAACACACTAAGACCTAATATGTATGTGTTTGAAGCAGTCTTACTATATGGACATAGACGAGATCTCGAAAACCGCATCACCAGTTCGGAATCATTCAGACATGATTCAAGAGTTTGGTTCACATGAGAAAACTGTCACATATATTACATTATCTAAAACTGTGAATAACTGGGTGACACGCCTAGAGGAACAGTTGGATGAACTTTTTGAAGAAAGTGATCCTGATCTTGATACAAATGTTGATAAGGAATCCCACAATACATTAAGTTGTTTGACCATCTTTTAAAAGGAAAAAAACCAACATCTTGTCTGACTCCGTTTCTGACTTCTCTCTGTCAAGAAAATAATAAATTGAGAAATATCTTTAAAGGTTATGATTGTGATTATAGTCTAATACAATCCCTTCTTAAAGATCGTGAAGAAGAAGTACGTTCAAAGAGATCTGAATGTGAAAGACTTCGTAAAAACCTCATAATGTTGGAAGAAAAAATTGCAATGAAGGTTGCAATGTTTAACTCTCAGCAAATCATTTTGATGACAGAGAAGGTGTTTTTCTCACTAAAGAAAGACAACTTGAGGCTGATTTAACTGTTGTTAATCATAAGATCATGTTATTGGAAGAAAAGTTGAAAAGGTTCAATGTTAGATCGAAAAAATCATCCATTGTGCTAGGAGCAAGTAAAAATCATCGTGACATACTAGGATTGGGATATAAGGGAATATATGCTCCAAGTATTAGCAAAGAGGTAAATTTTGTCAAGACTAGTGCTTCATTTCAATCAAAGGTTTCCACTAAATGTGAAGTACCTAAGCCAGCAGTTAAAGCTCGAAAGAGCAAATATCAACCTCCAAGAACAGCACACGAGGATCCAGATACACTTTTCATAAGTGCTATTATTGCAGTAAAAATGGTCACCTGTTAAAGGAATGTCGTTTTCACATAAGGGATGAAAAACTTCATGATGTACTTGCGTTTGGGCATCTCAAGAAGAGATCAAACCCAAATCATATGTTAAGACTAATACTCTTGACACTATGGGTTGTCAACATTCAACCTTTAAGCAAAGGAATCAGTGCTATGATAAACCGATAATCACCTATAAATGTTCTACGGAGCCTTTTCACAATTGTAATGATTTTCAAAAGTTAACCTTGTAGAGACAAAAACAAGATCTGATGTTCCCAATTGGATAAAGTCTAACTTGAATTATCATCCAAATACTTCTCCGAGAAGTGTTGAAAAAATTAATGGAAAGAAAAGAATACTGAAGGAATCTGTCTCAGAAACTCATAATAATACTATTTTGAACCTTGGCACTAAGGTTGAACATACTATTTCTGATCTCCGAAAACAGATTAGCAAATTCAAGAACTTCATGAAGACTAGAAGAAAGCCAAATACAAGTCATAATTCAACATTCTCTTCCCTTAAAAATGAAAACCGTTTATTTACTAAAACATGTACAAATCATGGGAGTTTACCAAAAGAATCTTGTTATTCATGATAGGCATTTTACAGATGCCTACCATAACAAAAATTGATTATGGTAAATCGTGCCTTCTCCTGGATCATAGAAAGGAGGAAGCAAAATATGTTCAAGAATGATATTCTTCTTGACACATAATGGTTTGGTATTTTGTAATAGTATTTCATCTTTGATTATGATATCTCAACTATCTCTTGTGCTCTAGATTTTTATATATTGAGCTAAGAACAAGGTTGATTAAATTTGTTTGTTTAAATGAGTTCGGGCACAACTCTTTTGCTCGTGAACTCATGTGCGTTAAGTTCCGAAACTGGCCCAAACCTTGAGTCAAATCCTCCCCAAAAATATTCTAGAAAGAATCTCTCTTCCTTCAGTTTTCTTAACCTAGAAACTGTGATATGAAAAGACGAGGGTACCCAAATATACCTCAATCTAAAAAAAATCCACCTATAAGTCCTTTCTTCGAAAATGATTGTCTATGGAATGAGTCGATACAATACAACTAATCGGTTCACACTTCGTGTGATCGTCTATAGATACGAGATCGAGACAATACGACAACAAGATAACTTGTGTGATTGACTATGGATGCAAGATCGAGACAATACAACAACGAAGTATGTTTACTTGATAATAGGTTCGGACTTAACCAAACACAATAGGATTGCTATCAAGTAAATAGGAATTAACGTTTGTATATTTTACTTTTAATTATAATAAAAACAATTATAATTGCGTAAATAGAAAAGTAAAAGACACAGCAAGATTTTGTTAACGAGGAAACCGCAAATGCAGAAAAACCCCGGGAACTTGTCCAGAATTTAACACTCTCAAGATTAAGCCGCTATACAAAATCAAACCAACTTCGTATAGTTGAGACCAAGCAACTAAACCTATAGTTCACCTAGTTCTGTCTGTATCCCTACGCCTCCAACTTGCAGTAAGTCACGCACTTGGAACAATTCCTTTGGTTCGTATTCCAAAAAGTAAAGGAACAACAAATCTGTTCGGTAACAACTCTTTTCAAACAACATGATATGAGTTTGACAAAAGGCTCTTCCGTTTATCCCAATAAACTCCTTTGTCAGGTTCTTAGATCTATCCAATAAACAACTACCAAAGTAATTGTCAAGATTTTGCAATCAATACTTTGAATCACAAAGAAACGTATTGATGCCGATCTACTCAACTAATCAATCAAGATTATCACAAAGATAAACCGATTATAGTTGGATCCCCATCCGATCAAGTTTTGTGCACACCAAAGATTATGAACCCAAATCAGAAATCTTCTTCGTCTTCAAATCTTCTTAGATCTTCAATAAACACCTGCACACAATCAACTTGAATCTCTTGTGATCAATCACACACAGAACGGAGTCTGTTAACAATGGATTATCACAAGACGTCTTTAGATCTACAAACAGTCTAAAGATCTCCCGTCGAAACTTCGATCTAGTTTGAGTGAATCTTATATCAAAAGAGAAGATTCTCAAACATAAACAAACTAGGTGCAATCAAAGTTCAACAACCGTTAGTCAATCAAATAAATCGAAAACTAATAATAAACTGCAATTATCTAGTTTCCCACCAACGGTACTAATAGAGCTTCTCAATCCCAAAGAAGTCTTTAAACCGAGCGGCCGTAAGAGATTTCGCTTAATTAGGTTACTTTCCTCTCCAAATAGGCGGCTCCACCAGTAACAACACAACTAGGTAGTTTTTCTGGCTCTGAGGATTAGTTTGCTTGTAAGTCTCATATCCTAGTAACTTTCTAGCTAACCTATACGAAGTTGACTCTAGTAAATAATCAAGCGACTCTTTAAATGAGTTTTGATTCACTAAAATATGACAACCAAACTTGACATACCAACGCTTGATGGGTTCAACCGAGCTATGCTCTAACATAATATATATAGGGTTCGCTCACCTGGTATTATATACAAAAGTTCTAGGACAACTCACGAACATTCACGAACCATGGATGCTTCTAAGTTCTCAAATAACATAAAGGAAGATAACAAGAAAGAGGATGATGGTTTCACAGTTATTGTTGAATTCTTTGATAATCCTGTCTCCATATCATGTTACTTTGCTCAACAACATTCAAGGTCAAGGTCGGTTCAGATGTCCCGAGATTTGGTTGGAAACATTATGAGTGACATCAAGGTTGTGTTCGAACAATTGCCTGCTGCCAAAAGGGATCTAAAACTTCTCAATTTGGAAATGGGAAAAACCTATGATGAGCTCGGATGTATCAAAACGCAAGTCACATATTACATATGATTTCGTTTTTATTAATCTAGGAAACTTCTTGTAAGGATTTATTCTTATGTTTGACGGATAACTAGGGTTTGGTATAGCAAAAATTGTGATTACACAAAGCTATTTCCAACATTTTTTCATCTTGCATGTTTTTAGATTTATTTGCAGTATGTAATCATTATTGGTTGAATTATTGCAAAAATATTATGAAATATTTGTGCATTTACGTTTTCGTGAAACATCTAATATTTTATATATGCTCATAAGTTAAATCTATTATCTTTTTGTTTATAAAAACGGGGAATATAACAAACTCTTGAGAACTTTATTGCAGTATTGATCTACTTGTGATCACACTTTTGTGTTTGTTACTGCTTGACACACACTCCGTAAGATTTTCTTATGTTGAGTCATATCGATCAAAAATTATCTTTTTGTCCGTAACTAGCGTAGAGATTATTTTATTTCAATTTTCGGATACAAATCCATGTGATTTGTTAATGTCCAACAAAATCCTTCTTTTTATAAAGAATGGTCACTCATGTTATTCTCTTGGGAATGATATCAAATGCGGGAGAGTTCTTAAATGAACTTGTGCTTGATTGCTATATCTTTGTGGGTAGTGTGGTTGTGGAATTTGAAAGGGGATGCTTGTATCTTTTTAATATCTTAGATGAGCGCTAAGTATTTATTACTATGTGATATCATCTAAAAAAGTTGATATGAGGAGTTGCATTTTAACTATGTTATAATGTGGAATCTCGAAACTTCCTTAAGACTTGACATCGTACCTTTATTTTATTGACAAACAGGGGGAGAATTATTTAGTAGTTTCATATTACATACATATGATTTACGGATCATTATGTGAGAGGGAGTGAATCAATAATATATAGGTTTTACCTATTATACAAAATATGTAAGTATTGATGGGAATAAACATATCACCGTAGTATTACTTCAGAGTTGGGATACAATTGAACTTTGGAGAAAGGAATAATATTATGTTTCCGTATAACAACAATTGAGATCTTGTTTTTCAAAAAGTTATTATCGTTATGGAATCGGTTCTTTAACATCAACGATGCTGAGTTGAACACGTTCAGAATCATTGCAACTTGAAATTACGAAGAGTTCAAGGAGTTGAAGATGCCAAGGAAATCAAGACTACATGAATTCAAGAAGTTGTCGAAGCTTTATTTTTTATCCACATGTATTAATAGTTTTGTCACTAAAATTGACAAATGGGGAGATTGTTAGAGCATTGCTCGGTCGAACTCACAAGTCTTGCTATCTCATGCTTGTTGTCAAATTTAGTTGTCAAAACTATATCTTGATTTCTAGTCTATAATTATTTAAGTCTCGGACTAGGATATAAATGTAGTAGAGAAACAGAGGACCACATCAATGATCATTGCATTCTACCGTTTGAAGGCGAAGATCAACCGAAGCTTTTGGAGAACTTCATCAACAAAATGTAAGTGAAGACTGAACCACCTATATCTCAAGTTATATTCACTTTTCTATCATCTGAGACGATGTCGCATAACTAATTAGACTAGTATGCATAAACAAGAATTTCGAGCCAAGTTTACCTTGATAATTTCTCGAAATATAATGAATAAGCTTAATGAACATTTGTTCATTCTTGATGAATTTTGGTTAAGGACAATTTATTGTTCGGAATCAAAATCATGATTCAAGTTTCATCATTGGAGAATATCCTGGAACAGTGATATGTGTCATTAATGTTATTCAAGAATGTTTCATATCGATTTAGAGAGAAAAATAGAACTATTGTAGATTCAGATAAAAGATAGCGGTATCAGTCTTACAAACTGGGTAACTGTTACATGTCTGAAACCGTATTACATGTATTTGTACACGTAGCGGAGTAGCTATACATATCGACTTACAGATTTGTGATACGCATATTCTTATGCACATCATATGAAAATATGTTTAATTAGTGAACCTGATTCTTGAACTGTAGTTACGAAACCGGGGTGAGTATCCAAACGGTATGCGAACTAAAACAGTTCTGTGTTCCTGAAATCGGTAGCATTTCCAAACCGATTTAGTTCTGTGAACTCCGGAACCGGCGACAATCTTAAAGTTTCCATACTGATACTCAAATTTAAAAAGTTCTGTGAACTCCAGAACTTTGGTTTGGTGGAAATTTTGCAAACTGGTACGTAAACCTAAAATTTTCTGTGAACTCCGGAACTCGGTTTTGGTTAAAGTTTCCAAACCGGTATGCGTACTGTGACTGAACCGACTCACGAACGACAATGGTATTTTTACCTTGTACACCTACTAACCATGTCAATTATATTTTCCAGTGTGTTTAAATTATTTCTAGGAGATAGTTAACATTTTATTAAATCTTTATAAATGCTAGACTTTATTGATCACATGTTTGTGACTCGGAATTAATGTCTAATGTGTTCATGAAAATGAAGATTAAGCTTTTAAGTTCAGACCGGCTAGTTTCGACTAACCATGTTGAACATAGTCTTTGTACATGGTACGGTTACGGTCTCACCTAACCAAAGTGTATGTCTTGCTTATGTAAATTAGATTCAAAGATTCATCTAACGGTGGATATTATTTGCTTCGTTCCAAAGTTATCTTAGCTTAAACCTAAAACAACCCATGCTTTGAATGTATATAAAAGGGGAACCTCAAAGAATCGGGATCTTGGAATCCCGACACTAATTTTTGGTGTGTCCTCTTCAGAAACCCTTTTAGGGTTTAGCGACTATAAATATTTCAAAGGGATTCGTGAAGCTGGGACCAGTCATCTTTCCTTGATAACTCGATTATCCTGATCTTGATTATTTGTAGAGCTTGCTCCATCGATCAAGATAGATAAAAATTATCAAAGTTCTTTTCGTCTCAAACTTTGTTAATTCTACAAGTTTTATACTTGTGAGGTGAATAATAATCTAGGCTGCACTTCGGGTTGCATAAGTCCGATTTTTGAGGATAGCTAGACTTTTTTCAAATTGCTATAGATTTCCATTAACTTGATCATACGTTTGATTTTCATTATCTGTTTCGATCGTAATCAGGAAATCAATTATATAGGATTAATCAGTGGGAGGTAGATTTAATTTGAAGTTTTCAATTCAGTTGAAGCAACCCTTAGTTGGTGTGGCGTCAGCTAAGGGAATCAAGTGCGTAGAATCCGGTGTGGTTCAAAATACAAGAGGAGCGCAACTGTATCTTAATTGGGGTGATACCTTTTAGGGCTCAACTACATTCCAGTTCGAAGTTAATCGGTAGTAGACTAGTGTCTGTAGTGGCTTAATATAGTGTTGTGTTCAATCTGGACTAGGTCCCGGGGTTTTTATGCATTTGCGGTTTCCTCGTTAACAAAACTTCTGGTGTCTGTGTTATTTATTTTTCCGCATTATATTGTTTATCTTTATAACTGAAATATCATAGGTTGTACGTTGATCAATCTTAGTAGATACATCCGACCTAGTTTGTTGGATAAGACTAGATTGATTCTTGGACAATTGGTCTTTGGTACCGTCCAAGTAATCTCTTTGTGATTAGATTCACGGATTTGTTTCTGTAAACGTTCTAATCGCAAGAGAGAGAGAGATAACTCTAGATACTATTCCTTGATTGAGTTTAGCTCTCGGAATTGTGTTGAGTTTGTCCATACAGATTTCCTAAGAAAAAAGTGGTGGTGTATTTTGGTACCCCTGCGTTTTCACCATTGATAATTGGATCATTCAATTATCTCACATCTTTAAAGATATCATCAAAAAATGCTCTGTCAAGATTACAGACAATTCTTTTTTTCCCATCTCTATTATTGCACCATGAGAATTCCAATCCTGTTTTTGGAGCCTGAATAAGACCACATCCATGTAAGCAATCTGTGAATTCCATCATTGAAATCCTTAGAGGTTTTAATCCTCCAACCTTTTCATACATACTTGTTACTGTGTTAAAATCACCAATCACTAACCATGGCTTATTTGCAATATTCAAGTCTAACAACTCCTGCCACAGTTTTCTTCTATTTACAGTCAAAGAAGCTGCATGAACTCATGTTATTAGTGTACCACCCATCTCAATGGTAATTGCTTGTCTTGTATTTGAGACAATTATTGGAGGCTTTATTGAAGAATTCCACATTACCTAGATATTTCATTTTTTATCTTCATTAGAATTATGTATTACTTCATAATGCAAACTAAACTTTTTAGTTTGTCTTTGGCCTTTACTCTCCTCAGGCCTCTGACATTCCAAAAACTACTTTCATTTAGAAGTTTGAGAAAGAGAAGAAATATTTCTTCTCTGATTCCCATTATTACTACTAGCAGCATTCAAACTGGCAACTTGTCTTCTTGTAGTGACAACACTCTTACCCTGCTTTTGTTTATTGCCATCTTCACTTGTACCTCCCTTCCCCAAAATAGGAACAACAGTAGCTTGTGGAATAATTGAAGGAGCAACAGAAGCAATACTTAAAGATTTCTCAACTGATAAAATAGGAAATTCCACAGGAGATTTTAAAAAATCATCATTCAAATTGAAACTTACTAGAATTAACTTTAACACCAGTATTAACTGTTAGCATAAGAAGTACTTTCACTTTGCCTTGCAATTTATACTTGTTGAATTATTGGAGGAATAATAACATCAACTATCTCATCATCACTGTCTTCCTTGAGCTTTTTAAGCTTCAGTAAGACAAATATCAAAACCAGCCTATTTCATTTTCTTTGGTGTAACTTTCCTCCACATTTTTGTATTGTTAACTGTTGGAACATCTACTTGTTGTGTTTGATCATTTCTTTTTGACCTGCATTCTGTTACATAGTGCCCCACAACTTTACAGTGACTACATAATTTAGGTATTTTTGGTATCTGAATTCTTTGCTCAAATCTTCCATACTTTTATTCAACCCATACTTTACTTGGAATAGATTTTGACATATCAATTTCCACCAATACACTTGCATAATATCCAACCTCACGTTTGAGAGTTGTTTCATGTACTTTTATCGATCTTCTAATTGAATTACCAATATATAATATGATCTTCTCCTTCCAGTACTCCATACTTAATCCTGGAAATTGTACCCAGACAAAAGCAGAAATGGACTTTTGTTCATCTGGCTTAAAATTGGGTTCTCATGCTCTTAATTTCAAACTTTGAGATTTAACTTTCCAGTCACCTCCCCAAATATGTTTTCTATCATCTAGATTATCCAACTTTATTATGAAAAAACCTTTACCTAAAGGAATGAGTTGAAGAGTACCTTTGATTTTCCATTGTTTTCATAGAGTTGAATCAGCCACTTCCATCTTCAATTTGACGAAATCTAATCTTCCAATCAAACTGTATTTCCATTCATCCAAACTGTCTTCAATATCCTCATCAGGAATGAAGCATTTAGGGTTACCATCATCGTTATTACCTTCTGGAATACTCATATTTTCAACAGGAGGAAACCCAGATTTAGATCCAAATTTTTTTGATCCAGAAACTGATCTTGTTTCTGGTCGATTGATAGTTGTTTCCGACATAGTTTTGATCATTTAAAGTTCAGAGTATTCATTATTTGACCCACCAATCATTTGATTTGATCAAATTCACCTGGATGTAATGAATTATTCATTGAAACGAAGAAAAAATCAAGTGGAAAAAAACTGAGTCAATCGCCGATTTGATACCGAGTCACAAACACTATCTCTCCTCAAAACGTCAAATCCATAACAATTTATCACCACAATGATACCAAAAAAACCTTAATTGTTCGTAAATGTTTAAGATTTAAAAACCTAGTCTCTGCATCAGTACATACAAGTTCCTAGATAATTAATTAAATCCCATGACCATATATTATAACCATTCCCATACATGGTCAAGCTCCCACACTTGAAAACAGATCGTACACAGTATCATCAATATCCAAGATCTAGCCATTACTTAAAATTAAACACCTATTGAAGAGGAATAGAAAATAATTAATCAATAAGCAAACAGTCACAAAATTTCAAAAACTAAACAAGTAATTTTATTACAATCAACCCAAATCCTTTAAGCAATTAAGAACCAAAGATATACAACTGACAGAGAACAAATTTATAGTGCTCAATTAAGATTTATAAACAACATACAAAATTTAAATTTAAATTTAAATTGTTCTTCTTAATTACTTAATATGATGAAAATTATCCTTGTAACATACGAACAGATGACTTGTAGCGCATAAACAGATGAAAATTTTATAGAAGAAAAACAATTACGGAGGCAAAAAGAATGAAATCAACAATTTTGAGTGGAGATAGGAAGAAAAGATGAAAGTAAAGGGTTAGATGCGGCTAGTTTAGGTTTAGGTTATGTTTGTCTAAAGTTAAAACTATATATAACCCTTCATATGACGATATTAGCCCTTGGATCACTAAAATTTATAATACCCGACTACCCGCGGGTACCCGGTGTGTAAGACCCGTTTGGAACCATTTATTATCGGGTCTATACGGGTCTATCCGTTTTGGACCCGAATTCACTAATGGGTCCAGTTTTGGGACCCACACACGGACCCAATTCTTCTGGTTCCGGTCTGGGTCCGGGTATTTGGGTACCCATTGACAGACCTAATTCAAACTCAAGATTTCTTATCACCATCTTGAAGATAATTGAAAGAGGAAAAGAATGAAAAAAAAGGAGAGGTCATTCCGAGTTCGGACAAAGAAGTTACGGCCAAAATGAGTTTTATCAAATACCGAAGACAAGCAAGTTTGCAAACTGGTATGCAAACAGATTTAACTGAAATTCCAAGTATGCAAACGGGTATGCATACTTACTTCCCTGGATTTATTAAAAAATTAAGTGTGCGAACGGGTATGCATACTTGTGAAGGCCAAATTCATGGTTAGGGTCTTTCCTTCGTAATTTCGGGTCGGGTTCCTTAACCGACGGAGATACTTGATGGCCAAGCAATGTAAACCTGTAAAAAGGTATTAGATCATGTAAAATCATATCATCTCATATTAGAATCTTGGGTTTATTCAATATCAAAATCTAGGGTTTACCCCTTTAGGGAGAAACCACCATTATTCATCTTCTTTGTAATATGAGAAGCTAAATCCTTTGTTGACTAGGATGGATTCAATGTTCTAAGCGTGAAGCTTTATTTTTAATGCAAATCTATTGAGAGTTTTTATCACCATCTTTTGTTTTTACCATATCTAGGGTTTATGAGTGATTCTTAGATTGATTTGGAGTGCACGCTAGATTGATCTATTGATCGTTCTATTGCTAGTAGAAGTTAGGAGATAAGTAATCGGAAAATAACTCTCTACACAAGTAGAAATCGCGAGACCTTACAGAGGGATTCTGTGGAGCAATCGTGTGTAAAAACAACACCATCAAGTAAACCTTGAGCTAAGAGTTTAACTACTGGGATTAACCTAATTCACAAAGCTTAAAGCGTTCGGTTGGATTACACCTTGAGTGAGCTACTACTTGGTGGTTCGGTTGAATATAATCTGATATTGGAGAGCTTCCGTATTCGTGGTAAAAGGAGTTTTGAGGATAACACAGAGCTAGCTGTTATTTTACGGTTGGTGATGAATGGTTCTAATGGAAGATAGATAAGTAATCTAATCCTGTTATCGTTTGGTAACGGCGAAGGATTCCTTAATCATCTCTTTTCTTCTTTGTTGTCTTTCTATTTATCTTACAACCAAAACCCCCCTTTTCTATTTACTTTATTTTGTTATTTCAAATAACCTATCAATTACACAGCTCTATGTGGGAACGATCTCTTATTACCGCTATATTACCAGTTAATTAGTGGGAAATATATTTATTAATTTGTTGAGCCTACGACATCTCATACAGGTTCATGAACTATTCCCAACTGAACTTGCGGTTTACGAACTGGTTCGCCAACCTTCCTGTATTTTTGTATCTCGGATATCTGAGTAGAAATATCAGTAAATTCATATTTCTCTCTTATGATGTTTGAAACATTCCCAAGTGATATGATCATTTGTATGGGCAATTTTCAATTGATCCATAAATTAATTCATAGACTGATATTGTTAAGGACCTTTGAACATCTATTGCTAAATCATATTTCGATATTATTCACAAGACAAGCTTGACTCAAAACTTCTTCTTCGTAATTCTACTATAGGTCATACGACATACTCACAATATATAAAATGATGATATAGTGAGTAAAATAAAATGGTTCAGTCTTCACATACCTGATACATAAGTTCTCCAAATGTCCTCGTCGATCTTCAGTCTTGAAGGGTTATCTATGATACTCAACTACAAATCTAATGGTCCAGTCTTCAACTACATCCTTGTTGTTCATAACCTTCCAGATTTGGGGAAAACTTAAACCTTTGTCGTCCAAAGACGAACTTTTAACTCCAGTTGGTGATGCTAGTGATTTGCCTCAATTCACGCAAATTCAGGCGATTTAGTATGTGCACGTGATATAGCTTAGTGTCCCAAAATCAATCCATTTATGAATAGACCTAATAGGCTGACAGCAGCAACCGAACAATTGTTGTTCACAGTCTAGAATGATGCCAACAACCTGGTAATGCGTGAACTTGCACAACAATTACGGCAAAATTACACTACAGCTAAATTACACCACAGCTACTAAGTAGCTATCCAGATTTACAAAATTGAACTACTGAGTTTTTTTCCTTCTCTTTTTTAGGTAAAAAGTTAAATTTAAATTTTATTGCAAAAGGAAAAGAGTCTCTCCTCTTAGCATAAGAGAGAACTCAATTGATCCAAGATCAAAAATCTGGAAAAGACCTGAGGAAGGGGATATCAAAGTTAACTTTGATGCATCTTTCTGTAAATATACTAAAATTTACAGGTATAGGTTTAATTTGCCGGAATTTTGCAGGTACAGCGGAGCTAGGGGACACTGCACGAGAGCCTTAGAACCAGAGCAAGCAGAGGCATTGGCAGCGTTTGAAGCAATAAAATGGGTTAAAGACAAAGGGATTACACGGTTGCATCTAGAAGGAGATAGCCAAATGGTGGTGAATGCTTTAAATGAAAAACATAGAGCAGTTAAATGGACCAATACAAGCATAATAATAGACTTTATTTCTCTTCTAAATAATTTTAGTAATTGGAAATGTACTTTCATTCATCGTGAAGGCAACAATGTTGCAGACATTGTAGTGAAAAAAAGCTTTATCTTTTTCTAGTATCCAGGAATGGCAAAATTGTATGCCTCCTTGGCTAAGAACAACAATTACAGCTGATGAAAACTCAATGGCGGCATATGCCCCATTTCATTTAATAAAATACCTCTTTTCGTAGTTTAAAAAAAAAAGGTGCCAAATTTGATAAGAAGACCAATTTAGCCCCAAATCAACTCCTAAAACTAACCTATATAAATACTAATTCATTACGATTTTCAGTAAAAAACCAAAAAACATAAAAACCAAAACTAAAAAAACTTTTTATTCTCATCTAATCCTTCCAAATTCCATAAACCCTAACTAAAAAAAATGATCTTCTTCTCCGATGATCTCCGATCCAACCAAGAAAAGGTAAATCTCCATCAACCCATTCTATTATTCGAATTTATTCATTGATTTACATGTTTAAAACTTCAATCCTGAAAAACCAAAATCCCTGATTTACCCGTAATCGATTTATGTGGATCTATCGTATCAACCGATTCTGGGTTTTGTTCTTCGTCCATGAAGAACATGCAGAGGAATCGGTTTATAGGATGACTAGCATCGACCGATTCTGGGTAGAAATCAGAATATGAAAAGACATCGTCGGAATCGGTTTATAAGTCCATGAACATAAACCGATTCTGGTAAAAAAAATTTTTTTTTGAAATCTGTGCTCCTATAGTCGATTTTTATGTACGTGATTAGTATACCGATTATGGAAATTGTCTCTTCAGATTCCATTTCACAATCGGTTTATATACATGTGTCTTATCCACTGATTCTTGGGATTTCATTTTCTTGTGTGTTTTTCTTGTTAGAATCGGATTACGTATGTTGTCTTATGTACCGATTGTTGAACCAGATTTCTTTTTCTTTTTTTATTATTGAACTATTTGTGAATGGAATTCGATCACTTGAAATTTTACAACCAAGAAAACACCACTACACCAAATTCTGGATTTAGCAACCTAGATTAGCAACAGCGCTAAAGCAGTTGCTAATTCGCAACTAAAAAAAACAGTTGCTAAATTTTAGCAACAGCTAATTTATGTTGCGAAACTCGCAACTGCTCATCTTCTGTTGCTACTAGCAACTGTGACAAATTCACGCATGCCACTTGTCTGCGTGCCAAGTAACACCTATTGTTATTTTTCTACCCAGTCAACTTAAACCATTTTGAATCAGATAGATGATTCCACCCTAACACTCATAATTTCTCTAACCCTAGACTTCAAAAATCTTATCCCTTCTCTATTTCATTTTCTATTTTCATTCATTCTCTATGTTCGGCCGTAAGAAGAAGAAAAAGAAGAGGATGAAGAGATACGAGCAGTATATAGTGGTGAAGCAAAACAAATTGGTGCACAGATCGCACCTATCGTTAAACTTGAAGAAGTTTACAACTGGTGAAGAAGCTCTTATCTAAATCTCAGTGATTTAGTTTTCTAATTCGAATTTGATTTGATTTTGTTGTTTATTGGTTTGATTTTTTGTTGTTGATTGTGTGTACAAAAGAGAAAGTGTACCGATTTGATAAAGATGAAAATCAATAGAAAGAGGAGTTGAAAATTTGAAGCTTCTTAAACATGAACAGACTGAGAAAGTTGGGTTGGTTATGAGACAATCTAAGCCATTCAAGATCTGTGTTAATCATCTAGGTTTGTTGTTTTCTGTTTCCGAATTGATTTTGGTTCTATTTGAGGTGTTGATTTGATTTGTGAGATTTGATTTATGGTTTTTTTGTTGTTGAGATTTTTTGCAATAGGGTTATCATTCAAGTTCAGAAGAAGAAGAAGGAAAGGATTGTGTGAAATCTGAACCCTAAATTCCCAATTTTAGGGTTCGTTTTTTATATGAAGCTCCAAATGATTAGATATTGATATCTTAATCTGAAGGCGTTAATCTGAGTTTCAATTTTGATTCATTCATGAGTATTGGAATGGGTTTTTTAGGCCAAAATTCATTATTGAAGAAGTTGAAACCTAAGTTTATATTAGGGTTTGTTTTATTTGTGGATGAAATGAAGGTTTTGAGATAACCTAAGTTTATATTAGGGTTTGTTTTATTTATGGATCAAATGGAGGTTTTGAGATAGATTTGAAATTCATTGATTTTGATGATTCATTTTGTGCACTGAGGAAGATTTTGGAAAGATTCTTTTGAGCTTATTTTTTTTAACTTTACAGTGAAGTTAGTATCAAATTTGTGATTGATTGGTTGGTATTTTGAGATTTTGTGGGTTTTCAAAATGCTTATGCTTAGTAGAAGTGGCTGTGTATAATTGATCTTTGAAGTGTTTTCCCTATCGTATTCTCGTGTTCAATGAACTTCAAGCAGAAATTGGACAAGCAAGTGTTGAGGAGTATTTCCCTCGCTGTGTTTGCTCTTATGTAAGTTTTTCCTAAATCTATGTGAATTCTTTTACTCATTCAAAGATAATTACACAAATACAATGTCTTATTTGTTGAAGATTTTTACTTATGGAACAAATTATTTCTGGTTTGGTAGTGTTGCTGGATGTGTTGTTGAATGACTAATGTAGCTGGTGCCATTATGTTAACTGCATTCCTTCCAGAAGTGTAGTTGTAATGCGAAAGCTTTGCTGTCGTGCGAGGTAAGCATGTAGGAAATTTAACTTTCAACCGTTGACAATGCAATGCAGTATGCCCATACTGTGCAACAAGACAATAACATAGCATGTGCACCTCTATCATTCTGTATTGTTCTTTGTCTTTGTTGTAACAGATTGGAGAAAGATGGGAACTTTAACTACTATTGGATGAGGTGTGCAAAGCTTGTCTGTATGAGTGTCTTACCGAAATATCAAATACTTCGATGGAAAAAAATTGAGGCTCTTCTATTTTTCCTACTGTTAATAGCTATCTTACTCGGGTTGGTAACTTTTCTAGGTGACTATATTTGCAGTTCACTGTGCTGCGTGTTTCTATTATACTATAGCCGCACGTCATCGCCACCCCGGGCGAACGTGGCTTGGTGCATCTTTTGGTAACTTTCATGAGCAAAGTCTGGGAATCCAGTACGTTACATCGATTTATTGGTCAATTACAACTCTTACAACTGTTGGGGTATGGTGATTTGCATCCTGTGACTACGGTGGAGATGGTCTTTGACATATTTTACATGCTCTTCAACCTCGGATTGACATCATATCTGATCGGAAGTATGACCAATTTGGTCGTCCATGGGACTAGTCGTACTAGAAAATTTGTAAGTAAAATTTTCTACATCATCTGTTACATATATCCAATAGTTATTCCAAAATCTGAAACCATTATTGCATTTGAATAATCTGTCAACTCTTGGTTTTGAATGATCGTAGCTTACACTTTATTTGTATTCGAAGATAACTATTATATATCTGAAATTCTAAAATCGATATATTTTGTATGACAATCTAAATTAGAGCAGTTTGCTTATTTTTATTTTGTGCATTTAGAACTATGATCCACGATTATTATTGTTTGGAGCTAAATGGGTTCTTATTCTGTTGTATAACGTTTTTTTTTCATGTTGGAATTCATAGAGGGGTGCAATTCAAGCTGCCTCAAGTTTTGCAAATACGAACCATCTCCCAGAACGTTTACAAGATCAGATGCTTTCCCATCTGTGTTTGAAGTTCAGAACTGACTCCAAAGGGTTGCAGCAGCAAGAGACTCTTGAAGCACTCCCTAAAGCCATCCGTTATAGCATTTCACATTTTATCTTCCATAATCTCGTTGATTAGGCGTACTTGTTCCGCGGGGTATCAAATGACCTTCTTTTCCAGTTAGTAAGTGACCAAGAACTTTGTGAAATTTCTATTCTGCTTCTTGAATAATTCTGTTTACCCCATCATCCAAGATCATTTTGAAGGTCTCAGAAATAAAAGCGTAGTATTTCTCTCCGAAAGAAGATGTTATATTGCAGAATGAAACACCCACAGACTTCTATATATTAGTTACAGGCGTTGTGGTAACCACTGGACTCATCTTGCGAAATCCATTTTGTATTTACTTACAAAATAGAAAATTTTCCATTTACTCTTCAACGTCGGATCCGTTTTTTATCGAGTACCATCAATTCAGTTATCATTCTAGATCCATGGATTGTGTGAATTTTGTTGCAAGTCTTCCAGCTAATATGCTCAAAAAAGTGATCTTGGAATATTAATGGTGGAGATAAAGGTGAGCACAAGATCACTTTTTCTTTTGAATAGTTTGCTTGCTAATAAATAAGCCGCCAGAAGTCTCCCTGTAAGAAAGTAGCAATTGCGTTGTTAGGCACAATTTTACAGCGGGCAAGCCGAAGTTTGACAATTATAGTGAATCATAGTCATAGTTAGCAAACCATACCAGAGTGCTCTATAAACAAGCACTGATTTGGTGGGATCTAGTGAATATTTAATGTTAGATCTCTTTATGATTCTCCGGTGATATGGGTTAAAGGACTAATTCAAGGGTTTTGATGTGTTATCATTTTGCAGGCTCTAACTGAAGGTGAGCAAAAAACCTGACCAAATGTACATCATCAATCTAAAGGTTGATTCTCTTTTAGTTCTTATTTGTCTCTAAATTCTTATTATCATGTCCATCGTATTACCATTGTCTTAGGCTAATGTCATCACAAACCAAACTACCTCAGAAACACAATCTGGAAATCTTCGCGAATGAAGAGATGGGATGGAAGAACTTAAATTTGATTGGAGCAGCATGGGAAGGTACTTCATGTATTGTATTTCAGTTACTTTTTTTTTTTTGCCTTAGAGACATCCAACAATGTAGGGTTCATTTTCCTTTAAAACATTTTGTAAGATTCTCTCTCTTTTTTAAAGCATTGTAAGATTCTCATGATGTAATGTTAAGTTAATATATATATATATACATATATATTCAAATGATAATTCTTGTTGTGTCATGAATTTTGTGTTGTGTTTCATAGTTCAATTATGATTTCATGTTAAATGTGAGGGTTATTTGATTGAATTATCATAATAGATAGAATCAGGGTAATGAGAACTAGGTGTTGCAGCATAAATTAGTGGGGTTGGGGTATCGATTCTGACTAGGTCAAAGAAGACTTGACCTTTTTTTTTCTTGTTGCGAAAATATAGCAACGGCAAAAATATGTTGCTAAATCTTAACCAGAACAACTATATCCTGTTCCACTAAAATATATCCCGGAAAAACTCTAAACTTAGCAACAGCGTAGCAACAGTTTAGTTTTGTTTCTATATTTTAATTTCGCAACAGCTTATTTCTGTTGCTACTCCGTTGCTGACCGAAATTAGCAACAGAGCTAGAGCTGTTGTGAAAAACTGCGACATGGTGTTTAGCAACGGCAAAAAATCTGTTGCAAGCCCGGTCAGCAACAGATTTAAGCTGTTGCTAAACGTTAAATTTGGTGTAGTGCACAATAAGTGATCTTAAGAGGGAGCTAGAGAAAATCTTTGTCAACGAAAACAATGTTGCATTTTATCGAGAGACCAAGCTGGAAAAGGCTTTGACACTTGCAGACCAGCTTTCATATGAGGAACTTGGGGTGCTAGGCATCTTTGCAGAAAGGAGGAGACAAGAAATTATAGATCGGTTGGATCTTGTGGAGCAGTTTATAGAAATCGATAAAGCTTTAGTAGAAAATGTTGTTGCTATAGCTGATGGTGTTGCCGCTATTGTTGGTGATGTTGCTATTGTTGCTGGTGATGTTGATGTTGGTGCTGATGGTGATGTTGCAGCTCCATGATGTGGATGTTCTCTTCTAAGTATTATAATTAGTGTTAAGTTTTAAGTTTTTAAGACTTTTAGTGGTTTGGATGATGTGTTTTTTGGAAGATTTTGGTTTAATAGGTTTATGAAGTTAATGCACTTACTGTTTCAATTATAACTATTTGTGTAATGGGTGTAAGGAAAAATAAGTTTATGCATACTTTGTTTTGCGAAAAAGGCGAACAATTGGGCTATACGACTGCACCTATAAACTAATTCTTGAGGTTCCATCACGGAATCAGTTAATGTGGAGGTCAGTATAATCCGATTTCTCATGCCTTAGAGAAATGTCTTTTTTCTGTATCTTTTTCTAGTAAGAATCGGATTACATATGCATCTATATAAACCAATTAATGTGGGTGAAAATTCAAAATTTTGGCAGGCGCACAATCAGTTTATGTTGCCAACCACAAAGACCGATTCTTTTCTCAAAATAATTATAAGGTGAATCGGGTTCGGGTTTATTTTCTCAAAAACTACCGAGCATCTGTGCTTCCAAATGAACCAGGATATAGTAGATATTTTATTCAATAGCTGAGTGACATCTTGGTCCGTGATCCACTCTTTTATCCAAACTTCTATGGAATCCGAAGTAATTCTAGTGTTCACTGTTTCTAGAGAAAAGACCAAACCAAATTGCTCTTGCGAAGGGGCAAGAGCGAAAAAGATGTTGTTCTAATTCTTGCTCTTGAGGATCACACATTGGTCACTCTATGTGAATAATGCACCGAGTCTAGAATTAATTGGAAGAGTTTTTTGAGCTAATTTCCAAACCAATAATTTTATTCTTGGATTACTTGGATTTTCCATGTTTTTTTTGCCAGGGAAACGAGATTAAAGAATTTTATATACATTAGTGATTGGTTTCGATAGAGTTGTATTCTTAAACATGATTAATTGTTTTAAGAAGCGGTAGAAGATTTTATTGAAACGAACAGAATTACTTTCGGATTTGCTTATGGGAAAAGCAAATAAAATTAAATGTAAAAATATGAAAAATCAAAGGAAAAATGATATATATATATCTCCAAAGGCTGGCTATAGGGTGCACCCTTACAATATTTGTTACCAAAGAAAAGAAAAAAAACGAATTCTCTACAACTGAAAAATTCTTGAGTCAGGCACCCAACAGCTAAATGCATAACTGAGTGGTACAGCAAATGAAACACAATACACATTTGGAGATATTACCAGATATTGTGGCACGCAATATATAAGTGAATTACAAACAATCTTACCCTGGTAAAACTAATATTGGCTCTAAGCAGCAGTCAGGTTAAGACATTAAAAGTCACCTGCTGTTGACTCAGATAGATATAGAGCCTTCTGAATTGGTTTCTGTTCCTGGATAACAAACAAAAATAATAGACCTACCGGACATAACTATTGTAATATTAACAATTGAATTAGTATTTTTCCTCTGTATACTGAAATCAAGACTAATATATATATAAGGATAAATAAAAGACCTGATTAAAGAATATACAAGGAAAAGAACTACAAAACAAAGGTGTTACCAAAATGTATCAGACATCCAAGGAAGGAATAAAGCAACATTAGCTCTCAAGCCCGGCGAAAGGCGAAAGCTCTTAGTTGGAAACTGCGAATGTTTTGAGCAAGCAAAAGAAAAAAGTATACAAGCTGAGGGAAGGATCATCACCTCCAACTCAACATTCCCCACAGAAAAAAAAAAGCATGGGAAAACCGAATTTCCTTGGAAGAAATAGCTAAATTTAAAATAAAAAATAACCTTTAAAAAGAATAACAAATGTTAAAGGGTTTTGAAGGACAAACAAATATGCCTCAGCCCCTTGGTGTTTTGAAGGACAAACAAATATCCCAAAACTATATTTCACCAACTACTTTCAAGAATCAAAAGAACAACCACAACAGAGAATTTTAAAAGTTCACAAAAGCTTTCCCCACGCAACAATTGAAAAGAAGAGTTTATAAAATAAATAGAGCAACACAATAAATGGAACCAAATAATGAAGCCAACTGATTTATAAAAACAAACATTATCACAGGATTCAGGTTCAAACTAAAGCAGTACACCAACATGCTGCAGAAACATTTGACGTATACAAAACTGAAATTATTTCAAGAGCAATAGTAATGGGAGCAAAACCTAGCAAAAAAAATCAAAATGGAAACGATGTGGAGAAAATGATTGTTGATAAATCAATAGATTGCATGAAACTCAACTGGCCACCTTCACCAAAAATAAATTTTGCAGACAACTCTTTCGGATTAAAGTGCATTTAAAATACCTCCAAAACTATCGACAAAACAAAAAGACACTATATAGTACACATCATAATAAAACTGATAGACACCAGACCAAAGAAAATTACAAATGCAGAGAACATGATTTGTTGTGGAGAAAATGATTGTTGACAAATCAATAGATTATATGAAACTCAACTGCCCACCTTCACCAAAAATCAGTTTCGCAGATAACTCTTCCGGATTAAAATGCATTTAAAGCACAGCTCCGATACACACACATCTCTGCATAACAAATTCATGAACTCTAAAATTATAACAATTCAATGCTAACTAAATAAATAATCATCTCCTAATACCTCTGAGTTTTGTAAGTGGGAGAAGCCTGATAGAACGTTTGGGGCAAGATGCTTGATTTACCAAAAGGACCAAAGATTCTCCTCCACTGCAACAAAATAAGCCTAGATTTTACATTGCAATGACATGTCCATGGATACCAAGCTACTGTTAACATCAAATGAACTACATATAATCTTCAAGTAATCTTCAAGATGTTAGTCTTTCTACAAAGGATCCAAATGTAAAAGTTTACAAAAAACCTAACACAAGAGGATACAAACAGAACGACTAGAAAGATTTTGCACAACTTTTGAGCTTAACTGGTCTTGATAAAAATGTCACCTGTAAGCCTTCGAATGTGCTATCCGAGAAAACCAATTAGCTAGTACATTTACATGAGAAAATAGAAGGAACAGATTTTTCATTGAAAACTTAACGTACTAAATAAACTGTGTGCTTTTGCCTATCATAAACAAAATACAGAAAAGAGAATCTATGGAGATACTTGAGCTCAGTGGAAGGAGAAGTCATTTTTGTTAAAGGCTCACGGCGAAGATTTTTAGGTCTTCCCCACTGCCCTATACACAATCCCGTGTGCTTCAACTCATCATAGCATCAACTTCTAATTTGATTCCTATTTTCACAATCATTGATAAAATCTCACTTGTTACGGGTGCTATTGTACACAAAGTTGACGTTGAAACGGAAAATGTAAGAAATTATTTTCATGAAAATTGTGTAAAAAAAGTATTTTACTCCATTATGCTGGATAAAGATATGGAAAATAGTTGCAAAAAAAAATTATTCAAAATGTTTCAGACATCCAAGGAAGGAATAAAGCAGCACAAGCTCTCAAGCCCGGCGAAAGGCGAAAGCTCTCAGTCGGCAACTGCGAATGTTCTTGAGAAACAAGCCTTAGATTTATCATCACAAACATTGAACAACAAATTCTGCTCACCAGAACACATATAAACCACTTTCAAATTATCAGGTAAATGAGGACTGCAAAAACAAATTCATTTTTAATAAAATGAAAATCATGTTTTCCATAATGAGAGGTGAAAAAAGATGGATCAGAGTACTAGCTTGGAAAACCTCCTCTGTTGAAATCTGTTGAAAAAGAGATTTAAACAAAACACACTATAATCTTAGTCAATCAGCTGGGGAAAGGATCACCTCCATCCTATGGATCTGGATCTCCTCTCTCCTCAATAAAGTAAGAAAAACAAGATAATTTATTCATTCAAAACATGAGAAAACAACTATGAATAACTAAAATTTCAGTCACAACTACAAAATTGTAAAACTGTGAGAATGTGGCCGTTATTTTGACACAAATAAGCTGTTAAAGAGACTAAGCAAACCTGCAACACTAAACGGCACAGATATAGCACGAGCATTGGGGCTTTTTTCATCACCACATACTTCAGAGAAGCCCGGGGTGCAACATGCAGTTATAGTATGTATAAAATGGCTAGACATATGATCAAAGGAAAACTATTATAACCAAACTTGATCATCACATCAAAATTGATTGATCCCTTTTCCACAATCAACTGTAAACCTTGAGTAAAATAATCAAAATCAAATAAGATAATTCTCACAAAAACAACAATCCATAATGCAACATTTAGGCTTCAGTGTGTGTAACATTCAGATCATTGATAAAATCTCACTGAATTCCACTAAGATAAAATATTTATCATCATTAGCCCTATTAATCTGGTTATTGGTACTGGTGCATTTGTATAGAAAATATCAAGTTGAAACGCCATGATGCAACGTTTCAGTGTGTGTAACATTCAGATCATTGATAAAGTCTCACTGAAATCCGCTAAGCTAAAATATTTATCATCATAAGCCCTATGAATCTGGATTATTGGTACTGGTGCATTGGTATACAGAATATCAAGTTGAAACAAAAAACAAAAGTAAGAACTTATCATCATCAACACACTATAACTTGTATTTTACCTCAATTGCTGGATTGGAAGATCAATTGGGATAAAATGAAGACTGAAGACAGTTAAGATCAAATAATACTATAGAAGGAAACGAATAGCAAAGAGAAGTGTTATGATTATGTTTCAGACATCCAAGGAAGGAATAAAGCAGCATTAACTCTCAAGCCCGGCGAAAGGCGAAAGCTCTTAGTCGGCAACTGCGAATGTTCTTGAGAAACAAGCCTTAGATTTATCATCATAAACAACAAACCAAAATTTTGGGCAAAATTAAACATCATACAAAAACATTCTGCGCAAAAAAGAAATGAAAGATCCAACTGAGGGAACAGTAAATGTTTTCAATGAGAAAAATGGATCAGAGTACTGGCTTGGAAAACCTCTTTTGTTAAGAATGCAACAATTGACCAGAAAAGTTTAAAGAATAAATAGAGCAACAAAATAATTTTGCTTCAACGGAAGCAATCAAGTAAAACTGATATCAACAATGACCAGATAATGAAGCCAAATGATTATAACAATAAACTAAGAGGAGAGAGTTGTTTAGGGAGGGGAATAGCACTAGATTGCAAAACACTACAATGCAGAACAAAATATAATCTATCTTAATGTAATCAACTATTTCAAACTGGAAAAAAAATGTCATCTTTATTCCAGTACAGCTTACTTTTCAAAGAACAATTGAAGTATAAATATTGCTTCATGGAACGAGTCAACTAGGAACGATAAATAATCCTGCTGACCAGATTAAGAAGCCTACAGAAATTACCATAATTATATCTGGATTATAATCCAACAACAGCTAATTCATTAAGAAGACTACAATGAAATTTCCTTGACCAAAATGATTAAGATAACCTTACATGTAAGGTTTGCAGACAAATCAATTTATTAAACTATGTTATTATAATGTATCAGCTCCATTGTTCAACAAAAGGGGGCATTCTTTACAGTCTAGATGTAAAAAGAAGACAACAATTTGAGTAACTTTGCTTCATATACAGAGAGTTAACAACAAAAAACAGAAAATATTACTTAGCGATACTTATCAGACTCAAAACTCTTAGAAATATCCTTCACTTGTTCTGCAAGTTCTTGTTTCTTCTTTGCAGCTAGATTCTGAACAGTTTCAATTCTCTTCGAAGTCCTAACAGCAAACCTCTGGAATGTAACACTGTTAACAAAACCAAAAGCAGGGTAATCAGAACTCAAAACTTCTGAACTAAAGAAAATAGATACAAAGTTCCTTTAGAATTGTAATATTCCAGTAGATTAGTGTCAGCTCAGAATAATGAAATGTCTTCTCATAGATCTTGTTACCAAAACCTCTGAAGTCTGACATGTGAAAATTTCATAAATCATCCTTGCAAAACTAATACTAAATCCTATTAAACAGACAATGAAATGTAGTTACCCAACGTCCAAATGCAACATAGCAAGAAGCACAGGATAGCGAGGGCAACAAATTTTTATCACTTCACCACAAAAATATGCCACTAGAATTGATTAACCTAGCTACAACAATGTTCATAGAACAGATGAAGCTAATAATACAAAATCAAACAAATCAATTCAATATGCCTCAGTCCCTTAGATGTTATAATTTTGCGGTCATCTCCGCTATCATTACAGGTCTATGTTTAATCATCATCGGCAATGAACCAAAATAGTAACAGAAAATTTGATTAAAACTAAAGTAAATCCAAAAATCCATCAATTGTTTGAAGATTTATGCTCAAAATATTTTCTCAATCACAACAATTGAGCGACCAATATTATAAAAGATATCTAGTGCAACAAATTAATATTGCTTCAAGGGAACAAGTCAATCAGGTACTGAAAAAATCCTGTCGACCAGATTAAAGAGGCCAAACAAAACTAGCTACAACAATGTTCACAGAACAGATGAAGCTAATAATACAAAATCAAACAAATCAATTCAATATGCCTCAGTCCCTTAGATGTTATAATTTTGCGGTCATCTCCGCTATCATTACAGGTCTATGTTTAATCATCATCGGCAATGAACCAAAATAGTAACAGAAAATTTGATTAAAACTAAAGTAAATCCAAAAATCCATCAATTGTTTGAAGATTTATGCTCAAAATATTTTCTCAATCGCAACAATTGAGCGACCAATATTATAAAAGATATCTAGTGCAACAAATTAATATTGCTTCAAGGGAACGAGTCAATCAAGTACTGAAAAAATCCTGTCGACCAGATTAAAGAAGCCAAACAAAACTAGCTACAACAATGTTCATAGAACAGATGAAGCTAATAATACAAAATCAAACAAATCAATTAAATATGCCTCAGTCCCTTAGATGTTATAATTCTGCGGTCATCTCCGCTATCATTACAGGTCTATGTTTAATCGTCATCGGCAATCAACCAAAATAGTAACAGAAAATTTGATTAAAACTAAAGTAAATCCAAAAATCCATCAATTGTTTGAAGATTTATGCTCAAAATATTTTCTCAATCGCAACAATTGAGCGACCAATATTATAAAAGATATCTAGTGCAACAAATTAATATTGCTTCAAGGGAACAAGTCAATCAGGTACTGAAAAAATCCTGTCGACCAGATTAAAGAGGCCAAACAAAACTAGCTACAACAATGTTCACAGAACAGATGAAGCTAATAATACAAAATCAAACAAATCAATTCAATA
>JAJJMB010007077.1:2191433-2208710 GCA_023531105.1 Papaver atlanticum
AAGATTTATGCTCAAAATATTTTCTCAATCGCAACAATTGAGCGACCGAGATTATAAAAGATATCTAGTGCAACGAGTCAATCAGGTACTGAAAAAATCCTGTCGACCAGATTAAAGAAGCCAAACAAAACTACTAAACAGAAATATAAGAATCAGAAATTATACCTGTTTGCTAAGCCATTAACGACTAATTCATTAACAACGTAAGACATGACTCTACCAATGAAATTCCCTCCTCCAGCCATGATTTCGAGTTACAAATCGAAACCCCTAATTTGAGATTGGGATTTTCAGGAACTCTATGGGAAGTTTCGAGAAACCCTAGGACTAATAAGAGAGAGAGAGATGAGATTCAGGGGAACTTGGGTTGTGAATATATAGATAGGGGAGAGATGTGGTTTGACGGATGAGATTGTTTTCCTTGTTCAGAAAGACAAACCCTAAAATGAATGGCGAGTACTGTTATTACTAAACTACCCTCATTCGCTTATTGGGCTTTGGCTTACTTTGGAATGTTGTTTCAGCCCAGTCATGATCGGTTACTTTGAAATTTTTGAGGGGCCATTATGTGTCTAGGCCATCCATCCCACAAAACCAAGGGGTGTCCGAATTGTAGTAGTGTCCCTTTTTACTAGTTTATGGAAATTTCTGAGTTTTGCGCAATATTTCCAAGTTCCAGTAGGTATATGCGTGTGTTTTCTTAGTTTTGGAGATCTATTTAACCTAAGTTATGAGTGATTTATTAAAGTAGCAGTTATAAGTGTTGCTGTAACTGTTACAGTTCGTTAGTAGGAAACAATCCATGGACTGCTTGTAACGGTTCACGGACTTGCCCAATTACGTGACTAGAAGTCTTTTTTAGTCAAGTTGGTGATGTTTCCTTATCTAGGCAAGATGGCTATTAATCCAAACATATTTGATTACCATATTAAAGTGTTTGTGATAACTTTTAATTCCTGTCTAAGTTAAAATGTGATTTATTCACATAAATACAATATTTGCTAATTAATTAATTATTTAATTATTTTGGCAAGAATTGTAACTTAGGAAAGACTCTCAAAATTAGGAGAGTCTTGAAAAAGGAAAATAGCTTTGCTTAGCTTTCAAGTTACCTTTCACTATAAATAAAGGATTCGTGAGTGCTACACGTTTTTCATCCCCTTTCGGAAAATTGGTGTAAGCTTCATAAGGTTGTTTTCCATGTCTTTTGTTCTTCGTGAACAAGAGTGAGATAAAAGTCTTTGTATTGGGAATCACAAAGCCGAGATGGATTTAATCTTCGTGATTGATTATACAACTTGTAATTTAGGTTTTTCACCTCTTGTCTATTCTAAGGTTTTCTCTTCTGATATAAAACCATTCAAGAGTTGTTGATCATAAACCCTAGGTTTTGATATATTTCAATTTTCGATCGTATACCAACACTTGTTAGTCGAAATCGGAAGCTAGAAAGAAAACTTCGATTAAGGTATCTCGTAAAAATCCTTAAGAAGTTTTAAACAAGATATCTCTAGATTTATTCTAGTTGTTCTTGTTGTAGAATTATTAGGGTTTTCTTAACTTGGAAATTTATCTTTGGAATCGCCCAAGTTCACTTACGAAAATCAGGTTCACGGACTCCTTGTGTGTACGCATACTGATTGTAAGTTAAAACCCTAATCTACAAGTTTGTTTCGGTATCTCTACTTTTGTCTGGTAGTTGATTGAAACATACACAATATTTCCAAAACCTTGATTCATATCTAAAGGGAAATCAAACTAGTGTTTTGTGAAAACAAAATATCGAAAAGTATCAACGGTGTTGTTGTATCTTCTAAAGAGAGCCTTGTGTTATGCTAGAAGATTTATGAGAAGAATTCCTAAGGAGAATCGGTGTTCTGCTGGGAGTTTTATAAGTGCTTGAATACAGCTGAAGCAGGTATTACATCTAGTCCGAATAGGTAGTAGGAAATTGATGTAACAACTTATAATCAGTGTGTGTTTATTTTGGACTAGGTCCCGGGGGTTTTCTGCATTTGCGGTTTCCTCGTTAACAAAATTTATGGTGTTTGTGTTATTTCTTTTCCGCATTATATTGTTTATCTTTATAATTGAAATATCACAGGTTGTGCGTAAGTTCAATCAATTGGGAATCCAACCTTTGGTTGTTGATTAAATTGATTGACACTTGGATATTGGTTTTTGATACCGTCCAAGTTATTTCTTATATTCAATCGGGCTCGCAAATTCTTATTTGTTTGATTGCGGATTGAATTGAGAAATAGAGATATAACTCTTTGATATACTTTTTTTAAGATTGAGTCTGACTGTCTAGTTGATTCTCTTGAAAGTATATTGGAGTTAGTCCATACAGATTGCCAAATGAATTATTGGGTGTGGTTGTTATACCCCCGCTTTTTCAATTGGTATCAGAGCAGGCAAACACGCTAAGACCTCATAAGTCTGTGTTTGAATCAATCTAATTATTATGGACAGAGGTGCTATCTCTATAAACGTACCTCCAGTCTTCGATGGCACGAACTATTTATGGCGGAAAATTGCTATGCGTGCTTTTATTCAATCACGAGATTTTCAATCGTGGGTTCGTATTGTTAATGGCTATAATCCTCCATTAGTTACAGTAGACGGTGTAACTGTTGCAAAGGATATTGGTGATTATAATGATCTTGAGATTCTTGCTGCAAAGCAAAATTCTGAAGGATCATGCCATTACCCCAGATCTTCAGCACCATGTTACTATGTGTAATAAGTCTAAAGATGCTTGGGATATCTTAGAAACCGTATTCGAAGGGAATACCGCAGAGAAAGAAGCAAGGCTTCAAAATCTAGCTTCTGACTGGGAAAACCTTCGCATGTCTTATGATAAAACCTTTGATGAGTTTAACCAAAGACTTTCTCAAATAGTTAACTCCTCATATTCATTAGGAAAAACTATTCCAGAGAAAGTTATTATGTGAAAAATTCTCAGGTGTCTACCATCAAGATACGAGTCTAAGAAACATGCCATTGAAGAAGCAAATGATTTTTCTATACTCTCCAGAAATACTCTTGTTGGAAAGTTAAAGATCTTGCATAATGAACACCGATCTGGAAAAGAGGTGACTTCTCTTAAAGCTGCAAACAATTCTGAATCCTCTACGGATAAATCTGGTTCACCAGATGCTAAGGATGTTACTCCACGACAATTTAGAAAAATGTTGAGAGACGGGAAAAAGAGTTTTTCTAAAGGTGCAACATCTCCTAATGATGATGTACAATACTTTAACTGTTGTGGTTTCGGGCACTTGTCTTCAGTATGTCCTAGTTGGAGCCATAGACAATCGGCATATGCAGCAGCTTTGCCTACTCTTGATGATGGACCCGAATGTTATGATCACCAATAGTACGCAGGCAAGGTTGCATTAGCTTATGGAAAAATTCTTTCGGATAATGATTCTGATTCTGACGAAGAAGTGTTCCATGTTGATCCAGTTGCTAATAATCTTCTTAAAGAATGTCATCAGAAACTCACAAAAGCTGAAAGCACCGTTTTCAGTGAGAAAGTTAAATATGACAGACTTCGTAGTCGGCATAAATACTTTCAATACCAACTTGATTCTATTGGTGCAAGAGATTATCTCAACGAAATACGAAAGCTTAAAAAAGAAATTGCCGAAGGTCGAGATTTGGAAATTACTCTTCAAGCAAAGCTAGATAACTTGGAAAACATTGAGATGAACTTGTTATTTGTTTCGGAACGAGAAGATCTCAAAGTTCAATATGAATCATCCAAGAATGATCTAGTTATTACGCTTGAAAAGGTTAAAAGGTTGGAAGAAGAAAACTCGAGCTTAAAAGAGAGTTTGTCTAGAAATAACAACTCCGATAAATTAACCTCAATATTGGGAGCATGTAAAATTCATCGTGATACACGAGGATTGGACTATGAAGGAATAGACGCTCCTAGTATTTGCAAAGAGGTAAAAAAATTCATAGCTAAAGTTTCTTCTCAACCAAAACCTTCCACGGGTGACAAAAGTGAAGTATCTCTACCAACTGCCGATGACGAAAAGAGGAAATCCTGTCAAGTTCCAAAGCAAGCACATATACATTCAGGTAACACTAAACATCATTTTTTCCATTCTACTAAACATTACTTTTATTGTGGAAAACCAGGTCACTTGCAAAGGAATTGCAGATTTCTTAAACGAGATAAAACCAGATCTGATTCTGTTAAGATGACAAGATCTGATGTTCCAAACCGAAGAAAAAATGAGTCTCATAATATCACTTCTTCTAGTATTCCCTCCAAGAAGTTTCATAATCATATTGGGGAGAAAAATAAATACGTTGCTCCAAAAGCTACTTAGAAATGGGTACCAAAGAAGATCAATATAGCGACGAGTACTATTAAGAAAGATCTCCCAGAAAAGAGTTCGACAATGAATAACATCTTAAAAAGATATGGAACAGTTATAGAAAGTTTCAAGGAAGTTGTTAAATTCCTAGAGTCCATGCATGATTTTGTTTCAAATACCTGTGGCGAGCAAGATTTTGTTCACCTCAACACAACCTGATTGTGTTGGAAGTGCATCCTCACCAAGAAGCCCTAGTGAATGCGGTGAGGATTGCAAAAGAATTGGGGCGCACATATTATGTTGGGTAATTTTTGAAGATGTGGAACAATTTATTGTTTCGAGCTGAGTTCAACTCGTGTAATATTTCTTGAAATATGTGTTAGTAAGCTTTCGCTTTGGCCAAGTTCACCTTTACTCGTGACGAAAGTCATGTTGATTGTTTCAATCTCTTGAAAATCGCTTTGATGAAAAATAGTGTGTGAATAACCTCTATAGAACATCCTCTAAGAATGTTTCAATGATTGAAATGAGAGTTTAGAATATATAACCATGAATGGATATAAACAGTGTATGTGAACTCATACTTGTGTAAGTCCAAATTCCTTGAACCAAAGTATGCGTACTTTACTGATTCAGGATGTCCAGATGCTAAGTCCGCGTACCCGTACGCGTACTGCCGGAAGTTCACATCCCGTGAATTTATGCTGGAGTTTGTGAACTGAAAACAAGCTCAATCCGGGTACTTAAGTATGCGTACCGGTATGCGTACTTAAGTGGGTTATTTTCTAAAAACAGTTTATTAGTGAACTAAGACATTTATAAATTAAGGAATGCAATCTTTGCAAACCGTGGCTATAATGTTCATGAATCGATTCGAGTGAATCAAAATCGTTTTTGCTTCGATTGTGTCTTATATACTTCTATGAGATCTAACCAATTGAACAACTCTCTAACTAGTTCATTTGAGTCATTTGAACTAGTTATGGTTAAGATGAATATGGCTAAATACCACATGTATGATTCTTAATTACCTAACTTGATTTGTGATTTAAATTCTTAAGTATAACAGGTTAGAAGCAATAATCAAAGCCATTGGATGATAGTTTTTATTGTTAAATAAACCTTTTCATACACTTATGGTAACCATTCTTAGTGGAAATCCTTGTGGAAAAGGTCATTCTTCCTTCTAAGCATATTTAAAAGGTTCGAAAGGGAAGATAAGAGCTTCCGAGATAAGTACATTTTCAAGGAAAATTCCGACAAGGCTTTACCTAATATTGATGTTATAGTTATAATTGATAGTGATGATTATTTTGCTAATTCTTCATCTAGTGAATAAGAATGTGAAGTTTTTGAAACTAACAAGAAGAATAAGAAGAAAAAGAACAAGCCCCGTCATCATGCTCCATATGTTGCAGATTGGTCATATGCTAGATGTCTTGTGAAATGTTTAAAGATTTTATTCGATGCTATAGTTAAGTTCTCGGATTCAACAAAGGTTACCACGCGCGCATGAATTCTTATGGCAGTCGGCTTTGATACATGAACAGCTGGTTCGTCTTAGAGAAACTACAAGAGATCCTCATATTTATAGGATGGTCGATCTTATGTTTCAAAAGTATAACATGTATTGGGGTGAGTACGAAGACATGAAATATGTTATATTTTTTACTAAGTTACTTGATTCTCGAGAGAAATAGTCTGGTTTGAAGTTTAATCTTGAATGTTTGTATGAGAAAGATGAGTACATGGTTACAACTGTTTTGAAAGTTGTTAAACAAGATATATGGGAAAGCTCTATGAAGAGTACATGACCATGTATTCAAATGCCAATGCATAAGAAGGTATTGGGTCTACAAAGGTTGCAGGTGTAGATGACGCGATAGTTTGTGTGCAAGAAGTAAGTATTGAGGATATGCTTGAGTCAATGAAGAAAAAGCAAAGAATGATTGTTAACTGTACTCAGCCAAAGTCAGAAGTTGAAAGGTATTTGAGGGATGAATGTGAAGCATCTACCAAGGATTTTGATATTTTGGCTTGGTGGCAGGCTAATAGTACCAAGTATAGGGTACTATCACTCATAGCGAAGGATATTTTGGAAATATCAGTCTCTTCAGTTGCATCTGAATCTGCATTCAGTACATGAAAGCGTATTCTTACTCCATGGAGAAGCTCATTATCTTCTAGGACAGTTGATGCACTTCTCTGTACGCAAAGCTGGTAATAATAACCTATTGCTCTTGATTTCATATCTGAATATGTACTAGATAATAGTACTAGCATTGAGGATGGTAATGGACTCTCTTTTCTTATTGCTTTCAAATTTTCATCTGTTTTGACTTTTAAGTCATTCTCTTTTCTTATTTGTATTGTTTTTCTTATTTGTATTGACTTAAAATTTGTATTGTAGATATTTTGGTCCCATTTCCAGAGATCTGAAGGTTGAAGATTAAAGGGATAATTACCTTAAGATGAGTTGCAGTCTTTTACTTGGTTTAAATCTCATGTTGATGCAGTCTTTTACTTGGTTTTCAATTTTCATGCTACCTTTCTTTTGTTATGTTAAACTTTAAGACTTGTTTTTGAACTTTAGAATCATTGGTTTTGAAGTCATTGTGTATCAGTTTATATTAAGACTTTGTGTGTCAGTTTATTAGTTATCTACTCGTGTCAGTTTATCTACTTAAGTTACAGCTTACAGTTCATTCTTTAAAAAGCTGATGCAGTCAACTTTTCTTATTTGAATGGATGTACAGGTAAAGGAGAGTGAGCAGTTCAGTTTCAATTAAAAACTAAAAAATAACCAAACCGTACCGGTGAGTGAACAGTTCAGTTTCAGTTTGAAATGTAAAATCATGCTCTGTACAGTTTGGTCGGTGGTTTTGCCTGAAAACCGAACCGACCGACCGTTGTGCATCCATAACTGCAACTCCTATACAAAAGTGGTTGGGAAAGCCGTTCACATGTTTAAATGTACATAGTTTTATCCAACAACGCCACGAGCTAGGCAAACTTATAGAGAATGTGAGCTATGATTCTGCAGCTTTTTTGGAGCAATATCTCCCAGTTCATATTCCGTCGGTTCTAATAAGAGAATTCAAGATTCCCAAGTTCAAAATTTGTTTTCATTTTGAAGCGAAAAGTGTTTTATAGAAAGTAGGGTTAATTTTGCCTTTTAATGATCGGAAGGCAGAGCTGTCATGTACTGAGATGTACAACGACAAGATTGGATCGAGACTTAAGGGTAACTTCCTGATTCTCATGAATCAAGCCTCCAGGTTCAATAAAGAACACTGCCTAAAATCGTTAAACGATTCAATTTCATTAATATTCATATAAGGTTTTCATTACAGACACGTTTTGCTTATAAAGCTCGACATAATCTAACCTAGCATCTAACTGCTAACAACAGCCCAGGTGGTCACATCCTAAACCCACCATAACTACTAAATTCTCGACTAATTACATTATTAAGATAATTAATTCGGATACAACTAATGTTAAAGACTACCAACATACACGATATATATATGGGCACACCCTTCTTGGCTAGGTACATGACAATACCTTCCCCTCCAAAACATCCTTGTCCTCAAGGATGAAGACCAGAGCTAAATATATATATGCAATTGTCTTCTCATGCTTTTGTGATTTGAATGCACCCTCATTGGCATTAACTCTTGACTTGAGAATAATAAGAATTACAGTCCACAAAATTGTCGCACAGAGCTCTTGTTTACTTCCTTCCTGCACAGTTGGCGTATCCTCATAATGTTGGCCCATGGACTTGCCGAGCTCCACCTGTTGCATCAGGTTCTTTCTAACTTAAGAGAGTATAAGTCAACTTCATACAATGTTTGAGCAGTATTTGGGTTTCCACTACCTGTACGACTCCCTACTTGGTAGGCTCCAAGTGAAACTTCAATCCTGATTGTGGTTCCAGTACAACCATGGATAACAACTACAAAATTAGGAGAACCAGTAACTGCTGGATCAAGTGCGACACAATATTGACTGATTGGTGCTCTGGAATAGCAAATCTGCATAAGAGGTGTATCTCCATTTCTATCCATGGCATGAGCATTTGTCTCTCTTTCTTCTTTTTTGCAAGAAACTACATAAGCTTGTGAGAATAATTTTTTAGTCTCTACCCCTTCCTTGATAACTGACATAGTGAGTACTGAAGATTCATTTAGTTCTTCACCTTGCAGCACTCCTTCCATGTCCCTCTTTGCAGCAAAGGTGCTCTGTTTCTAGTTAAGAAGTTGGTTAAACTTGAGTGCCCTCCACTTTTTTTGATCCACCAAACTCAGCATAATATAAATGTTAACCCAAAATTCCCTACAACTATCACTCGTTATTGGTGAGCACCACAAACCCCAAATGGCTAAAATATTCGAAACACCTCCACCAAAAACTCCAACTGCAGTGCCAAAGTTACATCCTTGTTTGCTCCCTGCAATTACTACAATTTGCTTATCGACTTCAGTTTCGCCTAACAGATTTATCCCATAGTACCCTATTGTACGAAGCCACATAGCTGAGATAAAATTCAAATCAATCCAACAAACATTTCCTATGCTCCATAAATATGTTAAACATAATTTGAATTTCCACCTCAAGTACTCGAACCACATTAGTACTTTTAGAATCTGGATTGGAGCCAATTTGAATTTCCACTTCAAAAAATCCCCCGACTTCGACATAATTGGAGCATGTGTGACAGTAAGCACAAGTTGTATTAACCTCATCCTCCCATTGGAATCGAACTTGGTATAGCCTATCGTTGTTCGATACACTACATACAACAATTGTTTACAGCTAAAAGGTTTGTGTTGAACAAAAGACAATGAGTGGATACCATCCAAGTGTAGATGGGGAAAAACGATTTGCTGGATTTTTAAGGAATGGAGAGACGACCGTGTGGACGGAGGCACCTCAACCGAGCAAACTGCCTAACCTCAAACAGATGCACTGCACGAGAGTGCTTTGAGTTTGAGAGATCAATCTGTAGGACTCCGGCCTAAACCAAGACAATGGTCGTTCCAGAGTCAATTCGGTCACAAAGAGGGAAGAGGGTTGATCTGTAGGAGGGAAGCTGAAAAGTGTGTGAGATCAATGATGAACAAGGATTGTGAATGTGTTTAAGGTTTCTGCAAGTTTTTTGTGAATTGTTGAGTTCGAATAAGTTATGGTCGATTGATTGAATTCTTGAGAGTGATTGCTCGGATCAGAATTCTTCAGTTGTTCAATTGTGGATTCAGAGACTTATTTATATTGCTAGAATAGTAGACACATTGATCTCTAGTAAGTGTGACGGTTGCTCGAGTGAAAGAGTGGGAAAGTGGGAAATCATGGTTTAACTAGTTCCAAATCGTGCGGAGACTTTGTTGATTATCCACCCACTACTTTGCTAACTCCCTCAACTACTTGCACGACTTACTCACATTTCTCATCGTGGATGAACACACGTGCCATAGGCCGCCAGACCAAATCCCTAATTAATATCCCCCATGTGACGTGATTGATGTCTCACGAACGTGGAGTCTGCAAAGCAGACGTGTATTTGTTTAGTCAGTCGTTGACTTGATTAGACGATGAGTCTAAGTATTTTTCAGTAGAGCATGATTGATGAATGCTCTAGGATTCATGAATTGAACATGTCTGCTGGGACGTATAGTTCTCGAATGAATGATGTTGATAATTGAATCAACATAATGAATATTGATAGTCTGAGCAAATATTGCTCGTATGATGAATTGTTGAATATTGATAGTTGAATCAATATTTGATCATTTGAGTAAATATTGCTCATTCGATAAATTACTTAATATTGATTGTTGAATAAACATTCGAGCATCCGAGCAAATATTGCTCATTCGATAAATTACTGAATATTGATAGTTGAATCAATATTCGAGCATCTGAGAAAATATTTCTCATTCGATAAATTACTGAATACTGATAGTTGAATCAATATTCGAGCATCTGAGCAAATATTGCTCATTTGATGAATTATTGGTAACGTGACCAAATAAAATATTAATTAAAATATTGGTAGCTGGACCGAATATTATATATTCAACCCAGATGTTGATTGCTGGATCAACATAAAATTATTAGTGTCTGAACTTACTCAGAATTAGGATTTGCAGAGCATTCGTTCAAAACCCTAATTTTGATCAATTGATGATTTACTGAAAATAAGTCACTGAGTGAAGGAGGGACCGGCTACATGGGATGATGGTCGACCATGTAGCTCCCAAGTGCTCGAGTGAGCATGCACCAAAGTCCTTTGTTGACCAGTTGGTGAAAGGATGATCAAATGCTGGTTTAATCATTTATTACAATAGTACTCGTGTGAGCGTTAGGTAGTAAAACCTAGTTATGGAGAGATGAGGGACCGACCAAGGGGTCATGGGACCGGCCTTTGGTGGTCGTGGGACCAGCTGACAGTCGATTGAGCGAGTCCCAAGTTGGTTGGAGAGAGTTTGGACCCAATATGAACATTGAGAGATAATTAGGTCAAAATTATGAAAGAGTGTGGAACCGGCTCCTTGCAAGCCTAAGGGACGACCTTGGTCGGTCAAGGTGGCATGCTCGTGTAACCATACTGCCCGTGTCTCAGTCCTGAGAGTTTTGGTATTTTCTGGTGCGCGTTTGAGCAATATTTTTGATTTTCAGAAGAGTTTGATCTTGACTGAAACTCTCAATTTTGCTCTAATGAGCAAGTAGAACTTTGGTTATGCGACCGATATTTTGATAATATTAAAATAATAATATTTTAATTTTTGACGTGAGAAGCCTAGTCGGTCATGTGACCATTTTACTTTTTCGTGGTTTGAGCAATATTTGAGAAAATATTGAAAAACTAGGGTTTTCGCTCAAACGATGGAGTTCCATGAGATGAAGGAAATAATAATATGAGAAAATAAAGGATTGCAAGGTGTGGGACCGGCCACAGCTAGGGCATGGCCCGTCGGCTAGGTGGCCCGGTCCCGTGACACCTTTCCCTACTTTTTTACTATTTTTTCATCGTTTGATGGAAAGTATGGAAAAACCAAGAGTTTCGCTCAAACGAGGGAGTTTGCTCAAATTAAGGAGTCTTCATGAGATGAGGGAAATAATCAATTAAAATAAAATAACGGAAGAGGGGACCGGTCATGGCGGCATGACCGGCCGGCCGGTGAGCTCGGTCCCACGCCTCTTGTTTATTTTATTTAATATTATTCTCCTTCCTAACTGCATAGGTTCCTCGTTCGTCCATATTTTCTGAACACTCGTTCGTGCATTATTATCAAGTACACTTGCACCATTTTCTCGGGGCTTACTCGGTGATGGCCCAGACTCCCGATGGTTGAATATTTATTACTAATCCATGAAATTCAGCTGAGAATCAGTCATGAAACGGAGCAATAAAATTCATTGAGTATCTAATACTAATCCATAGAATTCAACTGAGAATTCAGGAAACGAAGTAATGAGATAAAATGGTTATCTATTACTAATCTATGGAATCCAGCTGAGGATCAGCCATGGAACGGAGTAATGAGATATAATAGATTATTTTCTAGGAATTCAGTTGATGAATGACACGCAAGAATTAATCTATTTGCAGAATCGAGATATGAGATAATTAAAGCATCATATTCGCTTTGAGGGGTGTATAGTCAGGGAACAACGAGCAGTGTGACGTCCTGAAGGCGTTAAGATCTCTAACAAACATTATGTCTAGGAACCGCCCAATCATTAAGAGATTCTATACACGGTCTTTCTACGTAGTCAGGGAACAACGAGCAGCGTGACGTCCTGAAGGCGTTAAGCTCTCTAACAAACATTATGTCTAGGAGCCGCCCAATCATTTTGATTATATGTAGAGGTGATGATGAAATGTGTGAAGCATCGAACGCTCAGCTGAGAGGCCTTTCGAGAAACATATTCATCATAGCTCTGAGAGGAATGTTCGCTCAGTCAAAGATCGTGAAATGGTTCACGGATCATAAAATATGAATCGTCACATACATTCCTGAAGCCAGGTCAGAAACATGAAGTATCATGATTTTATGATTTTAGCCCTTGCCAAAAATCCACCATCAACATTAAGTCCCCTGCTTAGTGAGGGACAGTCATGTTTCGCAATAAGCACTGGCTGGTGATTTTTCAGTAGGTGAGATAAGTAGTTGAACTTAATCGTACAAAGGCATTTTCAGAATCCCCGATTTGCTCCAATGATGTCATGTACGAGCAAACGCCCAGATAAGGATCCTGTCAGTATGATAGAGTGTCATCCCGTGAGCACGGAGAGATGAGGCACTGCTGATTCGGCGTCGGACGCCCAGTTTTGGTCGGTTTAGTGTTTATGGGCCCGGGCCCAAAAAAGGAAATCCTTGTTTTAGGAATAGACGTTCGTTCGTTCGTTAGTTTAAGAAACAAACAATGATCCCTAGCATAGGATAGATTTTTTTTTTAAGTAGACCTGCGTCTAATGATAAAATTTTTGTCTATGAGCTTTCATGAAAAAAATTATTTTCGATATGTGAGCTTTCACAAATTTTTGAAAATATACTCTTATTTCAAAGACGTATGCTCGCGCGAGGGAGCAAAAATATAAATATACATATTTTTTTTCAAATTTACGTGAGTTTCACGTTAAAATATATTTTTTGTAAAATCAATGTTTTTATTTTGAACAACTGTTGAAAGTAAACAATTATACATGGTGAAATAATGTCTGTATGTGAGTTTTTACAATTGTAGAATGGACGTCTGTCAAATTTTTGAAAAATCAGTGGATGTTAACACAGTAAAAATTTACATGGGTTGTTCACGGTTTTATGAAAATCAATTTATGATTTTTTAATAATGGACTTTGCCCGTCTTTGCAGGTTTGAAGAAACGGGCAAGTTCTTAAAAACTTTTGTTTTAAGTTCAATACTGCTAGTGAAATTGTAAACAGGTAAGAGTTGGAGTGTTACCATTTTTGTTGCGTGTTTGTTATTGGTATATCCATGATTCCATGTCTTTCGCCTCAGATAATGGTGACTTCCAGTTACAACCACCCTTCTTGCTCTTTTGGGGAACGCTCCAGAACTATCAAGTCAAAGATGAAGACTTCTGCAGATGTTTATGCCAAGGTGAATCAACCTTTCAGAGATGCTGGAAAGCTGGTATGTCTCTTGATCATCTAAGAGTGGTTCGTGCTAAGATACATGCTTTTTTGGTCTTAGCAGATGCGGAAGGAAAGCAGACACATGATGAAATATCACAGAAGAAAAGAGCTGAAAATAAAGCTCATATCTCATCAGCAGAAGCACCATCGACTTGCAAGTGAGACTATCGGCTGAAGATGAAGTTCAGTCTTGCGTTGATGGTGTAGCTCCTGATTTAGATGTGGATGAATGAAGAATTTCGTCATAATTCGTCATCAGAAAATTCAGAAGTTAGGTCTTCATTGAAAATGCTGTAAAATTTTCATACGATGTCCGTTTTTGATGATCTACCTAAACTTTTTGATGCCCAGGAAATTTCATAGATTTAGCAAAGAAGCTTTTTGAGTTTTGAGCACGTTTAGTGGTAGAAATCAACAAAATAGTAAATTTCCAGGAAGTCTTCAGAAAATTCAGCAGTCATGTAGTTTGATGTTTCGGCCACATCTTTTTGCTCGTTCATTTATCCCAGCTCGCTTCTTTGTGCAGGACAGTATAACATTGTCTCAGACGAGCTTTTGTTGTAAAACGCCCTTGTTGTGTCTTTAAACCATTTGCTTGTGTCTTGAACGCTTGATGAAGGATTTCAATTCCATTGGTTAATTTCCAATCTGAACCCCATGGTTGATACATGAGCCTGGTGCTTGCAATACCATTTTTTGTTTCTATCAATCGTAGAAACATCACTTCAGAAACTCTGGTCACTGGACCATAATTGAGGTTGATCTCAAAAGGAGATGATGTAATGCCCATGGTTGTATGTCTTGGTTGTAGCATTCGTTTTATAATGAATGATTAGCATAGGAGAGATTGGTTCCAGTCACAACTCTTGGACTATGAAACTGATCGTCATGATCAGTGGATCGTCAGTCCCCAGTATTTAGTTAAATCTCCTTTTCGTTTTTCCTTCTTATGGCAAGACCTAGATAGAGGACCCAGGTAGAAAAACATGATGTGAAGACCTAGGTGGTCGAAGTTGGAGGTACCTTGATGAAAGACCTGGTGGACATCGATCGACTGTGAAGGTAATGAATCCCGTCTAAGAATTGCTGCTTGCATATTGTATGCTCTGGAAGTTATAGGAACCTCATACGACGTCAAAATTCGGTTCTTGACCCCAACTTTTGAAGCTAAGAAACTGAGGAATCATATGCAAAAACAATCCTTCAGTTTAGAGATGTTTAGGGAATTCAATGACGCATGCACATTCATAACTTGTAATCCTGTGCAAGTTTTCAGATTCCTTAAATATAAGTGTGGAAGCCATATCTTTCTGCTCGTACGTCCGATTGACGTCCCCTTTTGGTATGTTGTTGAAGAGACATAGACGAACATCTTTCGTTGAGGAAGCATTGTCCCATTCCTCACCCATTGGTACGTTTTTGCAAACCCATGTCCTGAAGTGTGTTGTATCTCATTTTTAGAGGTGATGAGAACATCTTGTAGAAGACTTTGGATTGTGCTTGCCAGTCGTGCAAGCTTTGGGAAGACTTTCATGTGAACATGTTATCATGTCTACACATCTTGATATGAATCATTATTTCTTTGAAAAGTCTGGTTCATGTGTAACACTTCAGAGAATGGTTAGTTGATGAAGCCCTGTCATGAGGATGTTGCTCCTGAGACCGTTGTTGATGCTGAGACCATGGAAGGAGTTCCCCCAAATATATTTGTTGATGCTTATACTATGGTCGGAGTTGCTCCAGAGACCGAAAAAAGCTAGAACAATGATTATCAACATAGCCTTTGCCCCTCCATCCAGTGAGCCTTTTACATTCACGAACTAGTTGGTGGGTTGAGCATACCCAAGATGAAGGTGTGCTGGGAGTTAAACCCGAATTCTACTGAAAAGTATGACTTTACTATGAACTGGCTTCATCAGTGAGTCGACGTTGTTGCGGTAGATAGCAACAGCAGTCTTCATTCTGGATGTGATTTGTGAAGAGAGGAAGTTCCTCAGTCGTGCAGGGGCTTGTGATGTATAGAGGTCCCGTTGATGAAGTTTCATGGAATCACATCAGGTTGTAATAATTTGTTATGTGGATAACATTTATTGAAATAGATTTGAATCGATCTCTCTAATAAGATAAAGTCCCCAGTGCATGTTGAAGGAGTTTGTGCCATCCATGGATGAATGATGTTGCTTCTGCTTCAAAAGTCTTATCATGGGACAATGAAGACTCATCGATTGTATTTCAGTTACACTTTGATCGTGATGGTGTTTAATCAGTGTGTCATCGTCGAGACATTTGTGTTGAAGCTAGAGGCGTCATTATCGAAGGTGTACTCTTTGATTGGGAGTACAATTTGAAGGATTTCGAAGAATGTAGCACTCAGAGATGAGAGGTTTTTGACTTTCAGTTGGTCTCAGTGAGATGCTCGATTCAGAGAGGTGTCAGATTCAACCACTTGGTAAAATATTAATGTGGTGAAGCTACCCATTCATAACGTATTGCAATAGCAGAGTTGCTAGAAGAATTGAGTCAACATGCTAGGATAGCATGTGAGGAAATAAATGACACAGACATGGGAGGAATGAGACTTGCCAGAGTGCGGAACCTCTTGATGAATGTCTATTCATCTTTTGCATGTTCTTATTTCAACATCGTCGAAGTTCGAAATTCGTCCAAGTGCTCTGATGATGGAACATCCGCCAAATCTTCTGGATCAGAACTTTCTTCGTTTGAGAGATATGCAACCAAAGACGCTTTGTCAGTAGCCATCTTTTTAGCGTGGATCCACGCTCGTTCGAGGATCATGTCATATCTTGGATCTTCTTGATTATGTGAAACTTGGTTTATGTCCAGGTTGAACCTATTTTCACTTTGAGAGTGATATAGCCATAAACATCTCCGAGCGTTCCTTCGTTGTCTCTGATTGAGATGGGAGCATGAGTAGCTTCTTGTCGAGTGATGCCTATGGAAATGATGGTTTTAAGTGGAATGTTGTTGATGGTGGTGTCAGGATCGATCAACATTCTTCCAAATTCGTTTCTTTTGAGATTGACTGTAGTAACCAATCCCCAATCGTACATCTCTTTGTTTGTGGATGGAGGCTCAGGAAGTATTTCCGGAATGGACTTGCTGACACGATGTGATTCAGTGCTATGAACATGTCTCTCCTTTGTGCCTTCAACCGATAGAGTAATTCACATATATGTTCGACCAAGGATTGAACTGCCTTTTTGATAGGTTGTTCAGAGAGAGTAAAGGTCTTGATTGGGAGAGGGTTCTGTGTACTTCTTCAGTCCCCATTTGAAGCTATTATGGCTTAACCTTCTCTTTGAAGATGCGCTTCAAAATGTTGTAGTCACTTGTTGGATGATTGATGAACTTATGAAAGCGACGATACCTGGGATTCTCCATTTCTTCTTCAGTTGGCTCTCTCCTGATGAACGAAAATTTGATTTCACCATCTTGAACCCAGACTTCCAGTAACTCGATCACTCCATCATGAGAAGAGGGAAGTTTGAGTATGTCTAATCATTTCCCCGGTAATTGATGCCGGGTCGAGGTTTGTGCATTTTAGGATTTGTTATCTTTTCTTTGCGCCTTCGGAGGAGCCTGGGATGTGTGAGAAGCATTCTGATGTTGTGTCTCGGCTTTCCTTTCAATCATTTCAGCAACAATGTTTGTTAAAAGTTGGAGATTATACTGATTGTTGACCAGGCGTCGACTGCTATGAGGTTCCTCGACCTTTGCAGACTTTGCCCTTTCTAGTAAAGTAGGTGCAAT
>JAJJMB010007077.1:2216980-2325113 GCA_023531105.1 Papaver atlanticum
GATTGGTCTTAACTAGACTCTTCTCCTCTTCTTTGTTCTGATAGTTTGGTCTTTACTTTGCCATCAGGTCTCATACGAGAATATGAAGGCATCGGTCGAAAAATGTTATGACTTACCAAGTTTTGAAGGAAAGGGTCATGTGGTTCATCGCTTTCTGTTTCTTTTGGACAGCAACGATATACTTCAAGATGTTAAAAAGCATCTAAGGTCCATTATTAAGTCTATGAGTTGCACGGGTCTGCTGCGGTTTGCCAATATAGTTATAGGAGGCTCAGTTTCATTTGAGAAAACTCGCTTCAAGATGAGCAAGATTATTCTGGAACATTTGAAGAAGATACCACAGAACCCTAAGCATAGAAACCATAAAAGATTTATTGAAGAAGTACCTATACTTCTTAAGAATCCGTCTAACTTCAAAATAACTAGTGATGTGCAAGTTGTAGACCCTGCTTACTTATCTCATTACAGTGCTGAAATGAAGATAGAGGAAAGCATCAAAGAAATGAATCGTCAGTTATTGTTTGCAATGCTCAGGAGGCTTAAAGGTGAAGTGAAAGAACCTAAGTTTGGTGATACATTGGAAATCGAGTGTAAAAATCAACCCAGGTTGGTGAAGATAGTAGAAAAATTATTCAAAGAAGAGCGTGGTAAAGTTAGGGCAGGAGGGGAACTTCCCATAAGGTTGGCTAAAGCTATGTCTGTTGCTGTTTTGGGCCTTAACATGAAATTGGATGATCCAAAAATATATAACCCTGAGTTTTGTGGTTCCGAGGGTTATAAAAAAGAAATTAAAGGGGATCTGCTAAGGTGTATCAGAATTCTCAATGACACCAAACTTAAAGTCTTGGCTGACAACACCGTAAAGGAGTTGCGAACTATATTGGATCCGATATCTGACCCTATAGTGAAACCACAAAAATTCCAGGATGCCGTAAAGAGATGGCTGATTGAGAACCTGTTTGAGTACAGTGAGTTTGGTAAGATCCCAGATTCACTAAAAAAGACTGTTAATATCATCAAAAAAGCGCATCATGAACGAGAGGAAGCTAACAAAGAGGTAGAGATTGTAGAAGATCTTGGTGCTGATGATAGGAAAATTGTGCATCAAAAACGAGAGCAAGCTAACAAAGAGGTAGAGATTGTAGGAGATCTTAGTGCTCAGTATAAGCAAATTATGCTGGATAAAATTTGTGACCATAATATGGATGATGATTACAACGATGCATGCTTCAAGGATCTGGAAGTGGGTAGTTTTCGTGAGTATGCTAATTTGTTAAAGGATGGAGATGATCACAGTGATGAAAGTGTTGGGGAATGCGAAGCAGATGGTTCTGTATTGCCTGAATCAACTAGTGGTGAAAATATTTTTAGACCGGAAGATGTGGGACAAGATTCAAGTGATGGTGCTGGCCAGGAGCAGAAACTTGTGAATAAATACCTTACCATACAAGAAACTTGTGACGAGAGAAGTTTGGGAGCACATAGTCTTATTGGTCGTATACTTGAAAAACTTTTGGATGAAGAAGGTGCAGAGCTGGATGCAAGTAAAAGGTTGTATTTAAGAGGAGGTCGGTCTGATCATCAAGAAGATTGTGCAGGTACCAAACTTAACTCTTTATCATATGCTGATTTCTTAATTCATTGCTCCGAAACTAGTATGGTAGAAATCGACACTAGTTACCCACTAATCAAAATTTTGCGTTAAGAAATAGATTAATTAGATAGTCATGATTGTCCAGTGTAAAATGAACAAAGTGTTGTTAGCCTGATAGGTTTTCTAAGAGCTTTAGTCACCCTTTACAATTGATATTGATTCAGCAAACTCAAAGAAGAAAGACAGAAGCACAAGACTTCCAGTTAATAAGAAGCGTAAATTGCAAGGTATCGTCTCTACAGAAGATGGGTTGAAGAAGCGTAAAAAGAAGTAGTCAAATCTGCAGTGCAAGGTTTGACCCCAGCTTCAAATATCGATCCATGCAAAATATGCAGCAAGGTGTTTCCGACAGGTCAGGGACTAGGGGGAATTATCTAAGCGATCAAATATAAATGATCTTTTTTCTCTTATATAGGTACCAGAAGATGAGAGCATCTGATGATAAAAGAAAAGAAGTTAACGCCGTGAGTAGATTGCTACGTGTTGATCTCATCCAGCAAATTACATGTGTTTGAATTTTGTCTTGGTATATGTGCAAACATGCGTTTCCGTGGGCTGGAATTCTGAAACTTTTTTTTTTGGTATTTATTCTAGAGAAGAGAAGTAAATTAGTCTTCTTCAGTAAAATAAAGAAAAATAGCAATGTCCAAGGACCATCTGAAAACAATGTTTGCTCACACCTGAATGACTTTTGATAAGCTCAAACAATTTCAAGGTTTTTAAATGATGCAGGGGTGCAAATTTCTTTCAATTCCATTTTTACTGAATGGTCTAAGTTTCAGTTGGTGCTATTTATACTTCCACCTTACTCCTTTGTCAGTTTTGCCCAAAATGTAGTATAGAGAATCTGACTTTTCTGAAAACAAAAATAAGATGTAATGAGAAAACATTGATAATGATGACAGTGTTTCATAGCCACTAACCACTAGTATTCCAGGCAAGTTCCATAAACCTTATAATCCAGGTATCGGCCTAAATTTACATCGGCGTGACTGCATCAATTTACAAGCGCAAGTGCGCAACAACGTAAAATACCAAGATGTATCAAAATTGGTAAGCTGCATTTATTTACAGCAAACTTGCTCTCTTGTAAAGGTTACACTTTGAAACCAGTAGAAGTAATCAAGATGAGCTCGATCCTAGAACCAACTACCTTGATTCTTTCCACTCGTTATCCTGCCAATGGCATAGATGCTAAAGCCACCAATGCCAAAATGGTCGGTTCCTTTTCTTCTAGGGGCCATTATGTGTCTAGGCCATCCATCCCACAAAACCAAGGGGTGTCCGAATTATAGTGGTGTCCCTTTTTACTGGTTTATGAAAATTTCTCAGTTTAAGAAATTTTGCGCGATCGGTTTGTTCTTGGCAAAAAAATTCTTGGTTTTGGAGATCTATAAAATGGTATTAGTAATGTAATTGGAACTTCGGTTAGCTTATTTATTTTCTTGCTCAGGGTTTTCTTAGCATCAGTGTCAGAAAATGGATGATCGGAAACTAAAAGTAAACCATCCTTCATCCAAAACTCATGGATCATCCAGGAGAAAATTTGCAAGAGAAAGTAAACTACCGAAAAAGAGTGTCAAAACTACCAATCCATGCATGAAACTTGCGAAAGACGTGTGGTTAAGCGAGTCGAAGGATAGAAATCTCGTATTCTCTCCGTTCTCAATGGACACTGCTCTTGGGTTACTAGCTTCTGGAGCAAGTGGTGAAACCTTAAAACAGCTATTAGGATTTCTCAATTGTGAAAGTCTCGGCAATCTGAATTCTGTTCACTCTGAGCTCATCGACATGTTGCGCGAAACAGGTGCCAGAACTAGAGGTCCTAAACTGTCTTTCGCTGGCGGCATTTGGGTCAGCTCCTCCATTAAACCTTCGTTCCAAGAAGTTGCTCGTGCAGTTTACAAAGCGGAAGCCGAGACTGTGGACTTCATAAATAAGGTGCGCAAATCCTTAAAATATTTTCCTCATTTCTTTTGTTTTATAATACTTTCTTTGTTTTGCCGTTCTGACGATTTAATGCACGTAACTTGGTTAGAGCGAAGAAGTGCTGAAGAAGGTGAACACATGGGCTGAAAAGGAAACCAAAGGATTAATTCAAGATCTCCTGCCTGATGACGCAGTCGATGAAAATACCGAGTTTATATTGGCGAATGCACTCTATTTCAAAGGATCTTGGTACCGATATCAATTTCAACCATCACTAACTGAGATGTCAAACTTCTATCTCCTGGACGGGAAAGAATCAGTAGTAGACGTTCCTTTCATGTCTATATAGCAAATTATAGAGAAGGTGAGCTCTGATCCTGCTGCTTTCTTGGAGCAATATCTCCCAGTTCATGGTGCTGTTCCAACAGGAGAATTCAAGATTCCCAAGTTCAAAATTTGTTTTCATTTTGAAGCAAAAAGTGTTCTACAGGAAGTAGGATTAGTTTTGCCTTTCAATGAACGGAAGGCGGAGCTAACTGAGATGTTGAATATTGAGATGGTGAATATGGAAAGGAAGCTTCATGTTTCAAAGGTTTACCACAAGTGTTTTGTTGAAATTGATTAAGATGGAACCGAAACTGCTGCTTCTACAGCTGTTATTGGGAGAATATCAGATTCCGGTGATTCTACTCACCGTCGCCCTCCTGACGATTTTGTGGCGTATCATCCTTTCATGTTTATAATCAGAGAGGAGCAAAGTGGTACAGTGTTGTTCATGGGACATGTCCTTAATCCTTTATCAAACTAGTCGATATCTATCTACTGACACTACATAGATAGAATTTCTTGTTGTTCAGAGGTTTGAATTTTGATGAATGATTTTAACTGAAATTTCAGGCGATTCCCCTCGTTGACAAGAAAAACTTGGCTAAATCGTTCTGGAAATAGAACCTGTGTTTACTTTCTGTTAGCTGTGGGATATGAATATCATGTGAAATGTGTAACATGGGAAGTCAGTAAAATCTGTATTAACAGTGGTCTCAATTTTGAATATTCACAACAAAAACAAACTATGCCGCCAACATATACAAAACAATCAAGTACTGCAGGAAAGCTCAGTAAGCTCAAAGTTTGTTCCCTAAACTATATGCCACTTCTCCACGAAAATATAACTATTTGATAATGGACAATGGCGTCCAAATACTGTGAGGCCCTAGGCAGCTGCTGTCTGGTTGAGCCGGCTCTGGCTCCAAAGGCTCCAAATAATCGAAATTCTCTGTCATTCTAAAGTACTCATTAGTGGGATGAAGATGCAAAATTGGATTAGAAGGAAAAAAAACTGAATTCAAGCAGAATATGTATGAAATTGGAGTAAACAATCTGGAAATTGGATGCGACTATGTGACATACGAAAATAATGTGCAAAGCATTTGGGTTGGCTATTTTGTTTTTCATGACCTAGATAGAGATAACAAATTCATGCATATCAAACAAGGGTAAAAATCTTACAAGCGCCATGACGGCTGGCAGGTACAATGGCATAACATAATTACGAATCGTATGATGCAATATGACAGTGCATCTTCATCAGGAGTATTTTAATAACTCATCAAGTTCAGGAAAAATTACCTCTGTATACAAATGTTGGAGCTGCTCTTTGGCATGAGGAATGTTGTTGGAACACCACTGCTGAACCGCAAAGATGTTATCTGGGACATGGTTACCAAAGCAAGCAGTTTATTTGTGTTCATAGCTATATACTCGCAAAGTAGGATGATAGAAAAGAAAAAAGAAACGGATATAAGAAGGAAACTGGAAAACCTGTCCATCTGTTGGCTGCTGCATGGGAGACCCTTGTTGCATTTTCTGCCAATGTTATGATATACAAGAACAAAGTATAAAGAAAGAGAATTCAGTCTGCATTAAAAAAGTGGCTTCATCTAAATGATAATACACAAATAATTTCATCTCATATTTTGATAGACTAAACAATGGGATGATGCAGCATTAGTATCTAGAAAGCCTCCACTTTCAAGCGCCAACAAATAGATTTAAGTTAGAGATTTATTAACTCATTGCTTCTAGTGCCGCTGGGTCATTGTCTGAATAGTGCCCCATCTCATTCTACACAATCAACCACAGGTTCCAGTTAGTACTTGAAAATACACAGAATGAAAAACAAAACTAGTTTCAAAAAGGTAAACAAAAACTAGTATACAGGGAAGTAGAACCACCTTAAGCTCGTTGTACTTGATCTCAACAGTTTTCAGATCAGCCAAGGCTTCCTCTCGTTCATCCTAGAATCAAGGCTTCAAAGTTAGATCTACTAAAGCCATCACATGGAAGTCTGCGATTCTTAACACTGCCTCTCAAGAATAACCTTCAAACACTTACAGATGATTCTCTTCCCTTCTTAAAGGCATCTCTTTGTTCGATAAGTTCTGCTAGCCGTTTTTTGCTGCTTTTTATGTCAGATTTTAATTTATTGGATGCATTCCTCAACTGTTGTATAGACCATCACCATAATCACGATGACCACAATATACTTAGTAAAAACAAAATTAATTTCACTTTCTTTGAAGCTAATGAAAGGATGTCATATTCTGCACCTGATTACCAGCACAACTTGGAAGACTCCAAAAGTAAACCTGGAAATGAAGAACTCCCAAATAAAGTCATGGTGTTATCTGAAGCAGAAATTCAGTAAGATAGTAAGCCAAGTAGCAATGAAAATTTTGAAAACATGTACTCACAGAACTTCCTATTTTGTCCTTCAACACAAGGTCATCATCAACTAAACTTTGTATAACGTCTTTAACCGATTGGCTGATAACGCCTTTCTTGGGACCCATTTTCTCAAGTTCTTTAAGCTGAAATTGGTACACAGAACAAGAAAAGGTATTCAGTCAAACTGGAAACTCAGTTCACAGTTGCACTGCACCGACGGTACCAGCATTGACGCGAAAACGTACAGGTCATATTCACTGGGAAAAGAACATCAACTTATGCACTTAACTGTAGTTATCCAATAAGGCAATAAACCAAGACAAACTGTAAACACTTTGATAGACAATCTAGTGTCTAGGATTTCACTCTTCCATAACTAAAAAACATTAACAAATTATATCTTCTTACTCACAAGGTAAAAGTCCTGGGAATCATAAAAGATCTGTAACATCTTCTCACGCTTCTCTTCCAACGACAACCCTCTTTTTTTCGACTGCACACACATAAACACACCAGCAATAACTACACTACACTATACCACGTTAACAGACTAAAAACATAAAAACAAATTCCTAACCAATCAACAGCCGAATACATTAAAAGATCAAGAACAAGTACAAACCATCTTTTTACCAACAGAAACATTTGAAGATGGTGAAACAGGAGGCATTGGTTCCGGAGGAGCTGCAACAACAGTAGGCTTCACCATAGCAGTCCCAGCTTCCGGGTGAATCATCTTTTCACCAACATAAACATCTGAAGAAGATGGTAGTAAAACAGAAGGTGGTGGTGGTGCTGCTGTAACGGCAGTAAGCTTCACGGGAGAAGTCGAAACCATCGCCTCTCCACCACCATCTGAATTCTCACATTCACGTGACCTTTTCCCAGATGCTGCAGAATTAAATTAAGAAAATAATCAGATTTCACCTCCAAATCTAATTAAATCCTCCAAAAATCAAATTCAGATATGTTTCTCCTACCTGACCGAGGTTTTCTAGGTTTTGAAGAAGCTTCAACAACTGTAGGCCTAACCCTAGAAGTCGAAGCTTGCTTATGAATCATCTTTTCACCAACAGAAACATTTGTAATAGATGGTGATGAGACAGGTGGTGGTGAAGGAGCTGCCACAACAACACTAGGCTTTACTGGAGAAGTCGAACGTTTCTTTTTACGAACATAAACACTTGAAGAAGAAGATGATGATGGTGGTGGTGGATCTACGATAACACCAGTAGGCTTCTCTGGAGAAATCACATCAACCACCTCTCCACCACCACTACCTGAACTCCGCCATTCAAGTGACCTTTTCACTACAAAACCCCCAAAATTGAAGAAAATAAAATAAAATGAAATCAGATTTCACCACAAATCCCTAATAATGAAATTACATCCAGTACATAATCTAACTGAATCCTACCGGAGCGAGGTTTTTTAGGTGCTGAAATTCCGATCGTTTCATCTGAAGATTTCAACTAGAAAAACCACAGAAAAGAAAAAACTGTAGGTTAGAAAATTACGAGATCTACTTCTTCTTGATCTAAATTATCAATCAGAATATCAGATGAATTACTCACCATTATTGAATTTTTGAAACTGAGAGAGAATTCTTGTTTCCTTGATGGAAAGATGAAAGAGAAAATGTTTTTTGTTTGGCGGGATATTTCCCTCAGTTTATATGACGATAATATCCTTAGACTGTCACTCAAGCCCAGTGAGCCAGTGACGGATGGACCAACTCGAAAACAAGCGCCGGCGCTTTTAGTGGATGTTTGCTTATCCCTTGTCAAAGAACCCTGTTTTAGGGCATACCTAAAAGTTTCAGGCATACAAACCAATAATCCCATCTAAGGTGTCCTTATAAGGGGTATCTCTTGGGTAGTTCAATTACCCATATACCCTTCAACCGTTTTAATTTTTAATCTACCCTTGCCCTTAATATAAAAACCTAAAATCAGTTTTAAGAAAATCAAAATCAGTTTCTATATAACTTCTTCATCTTCTCTAGCCGAACCCTTCTTCTCCCTCGCGAGAAAAAAAAAATCATCGCCTTGATTAATCGTCGATTCGCGAAAATTTGATCGTCGATTAAACTTAACTATATAATGGGTCGAACAAAGGAAAAGACAACTGGTAGCCGTTCAAAATCGTCTTCAAATCCCTCAATTGAAGAAGAAGAACCAATTGAACCTGAAATTGAACCACATAATCAACCAATCGAAGCACCAACTCCTGAAATGAGGATAAGAAAGTAAGTTTCACAAACCCAATCTCTTATTTGATGTTTTTAATCGATTCAATAGGGTTAATTCCATAAAACTTAGGGTTTTAGACGGTTTCAGGCATAGGTTCGGCGCATAATGTTGTTGTTTTTTAAGCCGAACTGTTCTTCAAAATTTCAGCCTGAAAGTGTATATATGAACAGTTCGGCTTGTAATAGTATACCAAATATACGCCGAACCTAGTCACAGTTAGGATTTTCAGTATAGGTTCGGCTTGTTATAGAATATTGAATTTAAGCCGAACCATGCTCTGTTAGTTTGCAAAATAAACTAGGTGTAAGTTCGGCTCATATTGTGTTTTACGGGGTAGCCGAACCCTTGACTTAATGTGTTCGGCTTGTTATCAATTTTCATTATACGCCGAACATAGCACTGTGTTACAAGGTCCACTGATGTTTATTGGGTTCGTCTCATAATAGGTGTTACGGGGTAGCCGATCCTAGACTTTAGTTAATTCAATATGTTAATAAAGTTTTAAACTTGTATAAGGAATAACGAAGTTAAAAAGAGGAGGAGGATGGAGGTTACACCTTCTACTTCTAAAACACCCGATCCTCGAGGAGGAGGTAAAAGAAAATTGGGAGCTGGAGGGCGAGGAGTTAACAAAGCCGCAGCATTAGAAATTCGTGAACCACTTCTAGAGATACAAAGAGAAGAACAAGAAGTTGATGGTAGTCATGTTAATGAAGAACCTCAACATCAACCGAAAGAGAAGCATGTTGCTGACTGCCGGGTTAAAGGTTTCCACATTGCATCAAACACCGTGACAAACGTGTCAACATATCCAAAAAGGTTCTTTTCCAACCGATAATAAGCCGCCTCTACCATACTTGTGGCTTGGTTGTCGAAGTATTTGTGTCGATTTGTGAAACAAGACACGAACCTTTCTTTATTAGGTCCCAACACATCTTTGAGCAAATAAATAATGACGTCGGGGTAGTCGGTCCTCCAATGATTAATAAGCATTTTAACATTTTCTTCGTATACATCCTTGGTGATTGACCATACCAAAGCTTCCCATTCGCCATGGAAAGAAGCCCACAATATCTCATTGTGTTCATATTGTTTCAAGAATTCACTCTTTTTCTCTACTCGTTTTTCCGCGGTAGTTTAACAATATTCTCTAATTCTTTCATCTTAAGTGGTTGAATTATCGGTTGGCATTTTTTCCTCACATTGCACCATATATGAAACGTACAAAGAAAGTTGAAAGCATCCGAAAATACCTTATTAATAGCATACATCAACGATGAATCTTGATCGGATACGAACACCTTAGGAAGAGCACTCTCCCGGAAGATTAACTTCAATTGTTCTAACCCCCAAACATAACTCTCTTTCTTCTCGTTTTTCAAGAAACAAAAAGCCACGGTGAACGATTCCTTTGTCGACGTATGCCCAATAATGTTCATAAACGGCATCTCATATTTGTTAGTTTTGTACGTGTAATCCAATATAATAACTTGTGGGAAGCAGAGAGCCAATTGGACGCATTCCGGGTGGGCAAGAAAAAGGTGTGTCACTTGACCAAAGTCATCCAACTTTTTTTGGCAAGCGTAGTTATGCTTCACCCCTAACCACATCACTTGTTGCATCGCCATCCTACCTTGCAAATTGAGTCTTCTAATCTTATTTCTTGCGTTGTAGATAGTTTGCATAGTCGACTTGTTATTCTTGTCGTCCTCCTTCAATTTACTAAGAATCCTAGACGGTGGCATACGTGCTCGTGTCATTTTATCCACTTCTAGCATTTTGTTGGGTTTGAGTCGCGCTACTTTTGCATGTCCATGAAGGTCACGTGGACGTGGGTGGTTATGACGAAAATACATAATTGTTTTATTCATAACCCAAAATTCATCATCTTTGTTCAAGGACTTATTCTTGTTCTTGAGGTTGAAAACGTTCTTGAAAAGGCACTTTGTTTTCTTCGTCTTTGTCCTATTCTTTCTCCCGGTCTTCCCAACATATAAAGAACCCTTTTTAGCCTTGCAAGCGCCGCTTCCACTTCGCTCACAAATCATTTAAAACCGATCCCCTCGGCTTTGTCATCCTTTAACTAGTACGCAATTTATCTTCTTTGCGTGTTCCTCAGCCCAATCCTGTGCTTCGGTTTTACTTTTCCATGTCTACGTTCATTCAAACACAAATAATTAGTAACAAAAACTTCGAAATATTCCTACAACATTAAGGTAAACAACAAGTTCTTATATACCAAATCATTTTGGAAGTGATCCTTAGTATCTTCGTGAATTATGTCTACGGGATCAGGTTGATTTTCCATCGGTACAGGTCCATCAAGCACGATCTACAAAGAATAACACAAAGTAAGATACTACAATGAAAAATTAATGGTTAGCTTCGGCTATTACGATTTGCTAAATACGTGCCGAACCTAGCACATTTACAAGGTTCGGCTATTACGATATTCACAATATGTGCCGAACCAGTACAAAATTCTAAACCCAACAATTCTCAGGAATATAAATGATAAGGTTCGGCTTGTATTCTACTTATGTAAAAAGCCAAACCATGTACTTCCATAAGGTTCGGCACTTACGATTTTCACCATATAAGCCGAACCTTCAATAATTTTTCTTGTAGAACATACATGAGTAGGTTCGGCTCCTTATGACATTTTAAAAGAAGCCGAACTATAGTCTAGAAAGTGGGTTCGACTCATAATCATAAAAATTTCAGCTAGACGAACTGTTCATTGTTTGTCAATAGCCAGGTGGGTTCGGCTGATAAATTGAGCCGAACATATTCCAGACTTGCCGAACCTTAGTGAAAAAACACAAAACTTTTTGTGATTTTAAGCTACAAAAGTGAGATTAAACATCAGATAGAAGTGTACCTGTGTATTAGAAGCACTGGGTTCCTCATATATGTATTCATCATCCGGATTTGGCTCATAAAAAGCATCACCTTGAGTTTGAGTTTGTGCTTGAGTTTGAGTTTGAGTTTGTGTAAAATCATTCTCATAATCTAAGAAATCATCCATTTCCGGAACATTGTTGTAATTGATATGTATTCTCCTAGGTTTTTTAGATGAAGATTGACCCTCCTCATACATTGAAGCAAATACAAGCTTTTTTCTCACTTTCCCCTTCTCCTTCTCCAAAAAAACCAAACTTTTTTTTTATTACTCAAAAAATTTCATCTACACAAATTTATAACTAAATAATCTTAATCACTAATCAGAATAATTATAACTAATCATTGGTATTAACATTAATCCTAAAAGGACAGATTTGCCATTACCAAAAATATTTGGTTAAGGGGCTTTTGATTTTGCTATTTACAACCCCTTTTTGTCTTTATTCAGTATGCCCAATAATTTTTATGCATGCCCTAAAACAGGGTTCTAGTCAAAAGCTCTAATAGCTAGTGTGACTTGCCTGAGAGTTTAGAGCAGGGGAGACCTAGCCGAGCTTCTTGATCGCTCCGAGCTCCTCTCCTATTTTAGTGGAGTACATGAAAGGCCTCAAGACTCTTTAGATACTTTTTTTTTTGGCACTACCAACACCTTCTGTTAACTATAATATCAAAATCCTCAGAATCAACCACATCCGCTGAAGTGAGCCTCCTTGGGGACTGAATGATGAAATTATAATGGAAAGGGCCCGAGCGGCCGTCCCGATAAGATAAGGGGTTAAAGTCGCTACCTATGTCCATATAATCCTTAAGTTTATTCTTGGGAGGAGAACCCTTCTTATGGTACAAATCCATCCGGGGATGAGAGCAAGGTACCTCCACCAGTTGCTTGGTGCTGTCATCCCAAACAACCTCTTCATTTTTCATGAGCTCAAGAGAATTTGATTGAGGCCTGTATAAAGGAAAACGCTCCCAAACCCATGCTTGAATAAAGTTGGCGGGGACAAAAGTCTCTACCTCATGAGCCCCGTCCACACAACGAATATCACGCGCCAGCAAATCCAAATGATGATACAAACCACCCAGGAACATAGGGGCGAGCGGAAACGAGATACAGCGAGACATCAACACCGCTAAAGGAATCAACTCGTTTTTAATAGTGTCCCGAGGACTATGCTCGAATACATCATGACATAACCAGAAAAGGAGAAAAGCTGCCAATTTTGCCCGATCCGATTCCCCTTCACAAGGAGGAACACCCTTTCGCTCGTCAGCAATCATAGGATCCCAATATTTTATCTAACACGAAATGGAGGCACGACGTTTTCCGGATCTAGATTTCTGACTACTCTTCTCTCCCTCTATTTCTTGCACATCATCAGATTCCTCAGCAATAACCACCTTCGGGTGAGCTTTGATAGCAGACGCCATAAGCTTGGGCGAGGAAGAGACGTTGGTCGTATAACCATGCGCCGCAGTCATGTCAGCCTTGCCTTTTCACTTGGCTACCGACGCCTCTTCATCTTCCCCTTCCTCCGGAGCCTCAACCTTGATCTCGCCCGATAACTGAAAATTTATCGACCCCGTCTTAGCCAAAATCAGGTGGTCACGAAGGGCCCCATCACTCTTATTCATAACCTAAAAAGTGCAAGACTCGGAGAAGCATGTATCACCATGAATAAGAAGACCGGTAAGCGCGACTACGTCCTCTAGGATTGGAGTCGACTCACCCCAAGAAAACAAGAACGTATGAGAATCAATCATCCAACGAGCAAACAAACGTTTCAAGATTTCGTGATCTCGCCGAACGGTCCTGTACCTGAAAACTTCTATGAAGGCCTCTATTCCCAGAGAACGGAGGATCCTTCTATGATCAGGATTAGAATAGATATATTCCACCCATGGATCCCAAGCGGGAGGCGATTCAGCGGATGAGCGAAAAGTGATAGAAGGAAAAATGTAATCTCCCATATGGGTTGTTAGGCGAGATATTTCCTCTAAAGTGGAAATTGGAGATACACCCGCATGGGGACGAATGATCCAACCGTCGGACGAAGACGGAGAAAATAGATGTGGGTTTAACACACGAGGGACCCAGTAGTCATCCGTCGGGAAAATAAATGAGTCATCCTCTTTTGTTAGTGATGGGAGAATATCCTTGAGATGACGACTACTTCTTATCTCTTTGAGTGTATAAGAAACAGGTTTGTTAGGCGGGTCCCTCTCAGGCGATTCTTCAGCCATAGTGTTTAGTTTATCTGAGAAAAAGGAAAGAAGAAAATAGAAAGATAAAGGGAGAAGATAGATGAAAAGGTAGGGAGCGGGACCTCTCCTATTTATAAAGGGGTAAAAGGCAGAGACAGTTACTGAAAAAGCTGAGTAACTGCTGCATCCCAAGGGACGTGACTATAGCTGCCTAGGAATTTTGTCAGCCGCAACCACCAATTGACGCATCAACATGTGACTGTTGACTTGACCTATGTCCAGTCAACAGTCAAGGGACTAATGTTGATACCATGAAAATAATTGCCCCTAAAAAGGGAAGACCCTTAGCCTACTAAGGTCTCCCTTTCTTGAGAGGAAGTCAAGGGGACTAGACTCACCCATAGAATAATGGGTAATCTTGTCCAAGAGGAGAAGTTTTGGACTAAGTTGGGCCTCAGCCCAAGCAAGAAGATGGCCTTTTAGGGTTTCTTAATAACTTGGAAAAGTGGAAAATAGTAGTTTTGTAATATATTAATCTTGTGGGTGCCTGTTCATAAGAGGGGTAAGAGAGATTATTATAAAAAGGGAAGAAGGCATACTTAGGAGACACAATTAATTCACCTTATCTCTCTTAACCTCTCATCATATTGGGGGTACTTGCTGTGATTAGGGCTAGTTCCTCCTTCTCACTTTTACCCTATCAACACTCTCTCTTTTTTTCAATCAAAATCATTTCACCATCTTCGACCAATCCCGGTTCGAAAAACTTACAATTGTCGATTGAATTCTCTATTAAAGATGCGGAAGAAGCATATTGATAGAAGTTATGGTAATCAACAAACCAATTACGTTCGAAATGGTTAGATTGATTAAAACAGTAGAAAAAAAATAGGTTTCAGAACTAGTTACGGTTGGGTTGTCCTAAAAAAAACCCATTTGTAACTGTTTTACAGTTGCGTTCGACCAAAAAAAACACCAGTCGTAACTGATTTACAGTTAGGTTCGATCACAAAAACCCAGCCGTAACTTTTTTACAATTGGGTTCGGCAAAAAAAAACCCAGCCGTAACTGATTTACAGTTGGGTTCGACCAAAAAAACCCAGCCGTAACTAATTTACAGTTGGGTTTTACCCCGTTACAGTTGTGTTCGTTCAAGACCAAACCTAACCGTAAAACCAAAAATCCCAGCCGTAACTGGTTTACAATTGGGTTTCCCTATTTACCTACTTATGGTTAGGAGTTCATCATCACCTTACCGTAACTTTGTCTTACGGTTGGCTACGAAGGAAAAACCCAACCGTAAACTGCTCTTAAAAGCTAAAAAATCAACTTTTTTACGTACTTTCATCAATTTTGAGAAATAACAAAAACATTAGTTGGGTGATTTGAAATTTAGAATTTTTTATCACCAATTATAATATAAAAAATCTTATCAATCTAAATATTAGTTAATTAGATATTTTTTTTGATGAAAAGAGGAAATATATTGCTTAAGAAATATAGTACATTAGATTTACAAGGACATTTTTATCAAAGATATTGGAAACAACACTTGATTTAGATATTCTTAGCTGAAGTTGAGAAGACCTATGTTGCAGGTTCTTCAGTCGAGCTTCTTTAGCAATGTAATCTGCTGCAGAATTGTATTTCCTATTTATATACTGCACCCGAGCTTGAGGCAGTTTTTCCAAAGTTGTTAGAGTTGCCTGTATGGTATTTTTTGCAATCCAATAAGGGATTTTGCAAGTCCTGTTGATAGTCTCTGCTAGCATTTTGCAATCAGTTGCTAAAGTAACACTTAATAAAATATTTTCACTTAGCCAAGTAGAAGCTTTTAGTAATGCTTTTGATTCTGCGTAAAAAGCTGAGGAAGCCAAATCCGACCCTGCTGAAATGTGCATGAAAGTCTCGTTATCCACTGAATATAGAATGAAAGCATATCCCATGGTCGAATCTTCTTTCTTATAAGTAGCATCAATAAATATTATCTAGTCTGAAGATAAGTTTGACCATTTTTCCTTGGAATCATTACTTCTTTGAACCACCTTACTCTTTTGGATCTTTTCTTGAGGATATTGTTGTTGTTGTTGTAAGAATCTCTTGATTTGCTCTATTAGGTTTCTTGGATTTTGATTGATTTTGTCAAAAACCACCGAGCATCTATACTTCCAAATGAACCAAAAAATGGTTGCAATCTTGTCCAAAAATTGTATGAAATCTGGATTTATTAGCACTAACCACATGATGGATATTTAGCCATTATGAAAATATTTTAGATAAGGGGTTCTTGAAATTACTAACGTGTGATCTGTTTTTGTCCTATTAATGAAGCCCCTATATTAGAATGTAAAGCCTCTATATTATGTTTCTAATTTTGGTGCAGCCTTCTGCAAACACAATAGTCTTGTAGGAATAGGACTGGTAAGTTGTGATGTTCAGGTTAAATCCGGAATAAATAAAAACACTAGCAGTACTTTTTTTTTTTTGTTATTGGCGAAAAGGAAAGGAATCACTTATCTCTATCTAGAAGAAGGTGATAGCCAAAGAAAAACCCAGCCGTAACTGATTTACAGTTAGGTTCGATCACAAAAACCCAACTTTTACAGTTGCATTCGACCAAAAAAAACCCCAGCCGTAACTGATTTACAGTTAGGTTCGATCACAAAAACCCAACCGTAACTGTTTTACAATTGGGTTCGGCAAAAAAAAAACACACCAACCGTAACTGATTTACAGTTGGGTTCGACCAAAAAAACCCAGCCGTAACTAATTTACAGTTGGGTTTTACCCCGTTATAGTTGTGTTCGTTCAAGACCAAACCTAACCGTAAAACCAAAAATCCCAGCCGTAACTAGTTTATAATTGAGTTTCCCTAATTTTACCTACATACGGTTAGGAGTTCATCATCACCTTACCGTAACTTTGTCTTACGGTTGGCTACGAAGGAAAAACCCAACCGTAAACTGCTCTGAAAAGCTAAAAAATCAACTTTTTTACGTACTTTCATCAATTTTGAGAAATAATAAAAACATTAGTTGGGTGATTTGAAATCTAGGATTTAGTTAGAAAAAAAAAATCTCTAAAATTTCTCTTTTCTGTTCAATTTTTTCTTCCCACCAAAATACCTACACTTAATATGATTTTTATCACCAATTATAATATAAAAAATCTTATCAATCTAAATATTAGTTAATTAGATTATATTCTTAATTATTCAAATCAGCTTGATTATTGGTATGAGATTGAAAACTCTTTCTATAAACAAAATGCTAGGATTGATTACTTCACTCAATATGACAAAAATACTAGATTTTTTCATAATACAGTGAAGCTTAGGAATATGTATAATAACATTCATACATTAAGGGATAATCAAGGTAATTGGTTGGAAAATAAAGAGCAGGTGGTTTCTCTTGTCACAAATCATTTTAAAAGTTTATATACTTCTTATATGCCTTGTAATGCTGATATTGATGATGTTTTAAAAGAAGCGCAGCCTATTATTACAGATGATATGAATATCAACTTAGTAGCTATTCCTACTATAGATGAGATTCTTTCTACTGTTAAGAATGTGGCCCCTTGGAATTCTCCGGGTCCTGATGGTTTTCAAGCGGGCTTCTTTAGGGATAACTGGGATGTTATCTCTGTTGAGATTATAAATCATGTTCAAAGTTTTTTCCGTAACAAGTACCTTCTTAAGCAGATGAATCACTCTTTTATTGCTTTAATTCCTAAAGTAAATAATCCATCTTCCCCAAATGATTTTAGACCTATTAGTCTATCTAATACTGTTTATAAAATTATTTCAAAAAATTTAACTAATAGGTTAAAGCCTCTCTTAGACTCTCTTATATCTCCTTTCCAGTCTGCTTTTATAGCAAATAGGCAAATTCAGGATAACATTATTATTAGTCATGAAATTTTGCATTCTTTTAAAAATTGCAAGAAAAAGAACAACAAAAATGGTTTCATGGCTTTCAAATTAGATCTTTCAAAAGCATTTGATAGATTAGAGTGGACTTTTATTATTTCAGTTTTTAGGAAATTGGGTTTCTCCGAAGATTGGTGTCATCTAGTCTTTCAATGTATAAGTACTGTGTCTTATTCTGTTTTGGTGAATGGCTTACCAGGTGAAGTTTTTCTCCCTACTAGAGGTATTAGGCAGGGGGATTGTTTATCACCTTATATCTTTATCATCTGTATGGAGACTTTATCGCAGCTTCTGATAAAGGGAGAGTCAGATAACTTGATTTAGGGTTTCAAATTCAAAAAAAATAGTCCTTCGATTTCGCACATGTTTTTTTGCTGATGATTGCATGCTTTTTTCAAAAGCCTCTTTGACTTATGCTATAAACCTCATGAAGATTATAAATAAATTTGCCAAAGCCTTTGGTCAAGCTATTAATCTTGAGAAATCTGGTTTCTTCACTAGTGCAAAAATGAATCATAAGCATATTAAGTTGCTTTCTAAAACTCTTGGGATTAAATTCTTAAGTTCTTCTGAGAAGTACCTTGGTACTCCTCTTTTTGTTAAAAGAGATAAAACCAAAGCTTTTCAATTTTTAATAGATAAGTTCTATTCTAGGTTGAGTAACAGTAGGAGAACAAATCTAAATGTTGCTGGCAGGACTGTGGTTACTAAGCATGTGCTCTCTAGTTTAGCGGTGTATCATATGTCGTGTTTTCCCTTTTTCGAAAAAGATTACTTCTAAAATTGATTCAATTCAGAGAACTTTTTGGTGGTCTAAAAAGAATCCTAGACGTGCAGCTTATTTTCAATCTTGGAATGATATTGGTAGGTCTAAAAGTTGTGGTGGACTAGGGATTAGAAATTCGTATGCTACTAACAGGGTCTTTATAGCCAAGTTAGGTTGGAGAATAATCCAAAATCCTAATCAGTTGATTTCTAGATGTTTAAAAGATAAGTATTTCCCTAATCAAAATTTATTGGAAATAGATAAGGCTGCTGATTCGTCCTCCTGGATTTGGAAAGGTATACATAATAGCTTAGTTTTCTTAAAATCCAACATTATTAGTAAAATAAATGATGGTACTTCAACGAAAATTTGGTCTTCAAATTGGTTACCTCTCAGTAATTCGCCTCCGGTTTCTATTAATCCTAATTTTAATGATTATACTTTTGTTAGTGAACTTATAGATGTGCATAATAACAGTTGGAATATTGGGTTGCTGAATCTGTTGTTTTCTCCTGATGATATTATAAAAATTAGGACTTTAAGGAGTAATCTTTGTAAAAAAGATAAAATTATGTGGGCTCATACAAAAAATGGCAATTACTCTATTAAGACAGCTTATAAAGTTTATATGAATGATACTAGTTCAGTTGAAGAAGCTTCTTTTGGGGAAAAAGTTTGGAATTTAGACTGTCTGCCGAAAATTAAGTTCTTTGTTTGGAAGATTTTTGCTCAGATGCTTCCTGTTAACTCTTTGCTGAAATTTTACAATCCTTCTATTGATGATTGTTGTCCTTTATGTAAGTCCGCTGAAGAAACGGCTCTTCATATGTTTTTTAACTGTCCGATTGCTTCTCATATTTGGTTTTCCCTATCTTTACAACATCTAGTTTCTGATTATGTTTGGATAGAGGACATTTATGAAGTGGTTTGATAATGTTTGGGGACAATCTCCATATGTTGTTAACTGGCCTAGCATTAGAGCAATTGTCATGTGGTGCATTTGGAAACTTAGGTGTGATGTGGTTTTTAAAAATTCTTCTATAAATTTTGATAAAGTAGTCTTGGATTCCAGAAGGATTATTAATACGTATATAAGGCCTTCTTTACCTGCTAAAGTTATTCCTATGATTATAAAAACTCCAGCTGCTGATGTTGAACATATAATCTTCTTAGATGGCTCTTTTAAATTTTTTAACATGGGAGTAGGTATTATTTTGTGTGACACTACAGGAAGAATAAGGAAATCCAGAGCGGACTTTGGACTGATTTAAGATGCAGTTGGTGCTGAGGCGACTGCTTTACTTTTGGCGATCTCCTGGGCAAAGGAGATGAATCAGTCTAAAGTTCTGTTAGTCAGTGATTGTCTTCAGTTGGTGAATTTTGTGAATGGAGACAAAGATATGGTGGATTGGAGAAGCTGTGATATTTTGGAAGACTGTCGCATCTCTTTATCTAGTTGTAATAATTTTAAGTTTGTATATATTAAGCGTTTGAAGAACAAGGTAGCAGACTATCTTGCGAGACGGGCTAGAAAATATTGTATTAAAAACAATTGGGTTTCTTTTCCTCCTTTTTTGGGTACTGTTGTAAGGAAAGAACCAATTGTGAATGCTTGTAATTTGCTTCTTAGTTAATGAATCAGCGTTTCTTATAAAAAATAAAAAAAAAGCCAAAGAGTAATGAATGCAATTAATGGAAAAAGAGGTGCAGTCGATTATTGGGCTACTGCAAATATCATTATAGACCCAATTTAATTTACTCAGTTTGTAAAAAATCTTTATCTTTTACAAACTCTGTAGAGTGGCAAGTTAACATGCATTCCCGACTGTCCTCGGCTATTATAGTTGATGAAGCAACTATGTAATTCTTACTTAATGCAATTTCCTTTCTATGAAACTGAAAAATCAATGTTTCCTTATAAAAATGGGGAAACTTGCAGCTGACTATATCGTAAATACGCTGTGCTGTATTCATTCAAATGTAAATGCGACTAGTGTCTATTTCATTGGGTTGTTATCCAAAGAGAAAAATGGAAAAACTTCAACAATGTTTAAGAAACTCGTTTTCCAAGAATTTTCTTCATTGGCAAAGTTCCAGGCATACATCCATGTACAACTCACATCAAATTTAACTAAATTGTGACGCTAACGAAATAAACCATCACGTAAATTACGTTCCCTTGTGTTTCTTCCTGCTTCTTTTTTGTAAGTCTTATACTCCCTCCGTCCCATTATTAATTGACATATTTTAAAACTGATTTGTTTAATAAACTAGGTCCATTAATAGTGGGACAGAGAGAGTATTTTGGTGCCAAACTATGAAAATGTCGGAGCACTTGAGTATAAAATAAAAAAAGAGAAAGAGAAAAGAAAAAAAGGATCCGGGAGCGAGTTACGCAGAGGAATAGGATGGCTTGTGATTAATTTGACATTAGGGAACGCAAAAGGCGACCAATAATCTGATTGGCATGTTTCACCATTGTAATTAATGGGTGACGACCATTAGATGCAAAATAATTTTAGCTTGGAATGGACCAATATGAAGACAATTCGCCGGTCATTTCTTCATCAATCCATTACCCCTAAAGTTTGTGACAAGCACATTCCATCTAAGGTGTGTGTGGATATAATAAAATGTACAATATACTACCATTTTTTCTTAAGCAGCTTAACTGAAATGGTACACAAAAAATTCCTATATTTAACTAGGCGGATTGCGTTGTTGGAACTCGGAACTGCGAGTTTCTCGGAATGTTTGATTGTGATGTCCGTTCATTGTGCCTTCAGACATAATGTTACTCTTGAGGGCATTTCGGTTCAGCTGCAACTTACCCTATCATCTGGAACATGTTACTCTTGACTCTTGAGGGTAATTTCTATTTTTATTTTGATCGGACGACTGTTTTCTTTGTCTGTGAAAAAGACCACCGTTAACTAGACTTTGAAATTCGATAAAGTTTACGTGTTCTTGGAAGTTGGGATGTTATCTAAGCCGTGGATCCGAGTCACGTGCAATGTAGAGCATGAGTCACTAAACGGATAAACACTAGAAGAAGAAGAAAAAGCAGGCAATATATACTCAAGAAAAATGTGGCTTATATACTCCCTCCGTCTTGCAAAAACGTGAAAGAAATTCAAATTACTTTCACACACGCCATCAATTTTTCAAATTATTTATTTACTATACTAATTTTTATATCATAGTTTTTGTTTCAATCTTGATAATTAGGAAATTATAGTGGGAAATATAGAATTTTGTTGGTACTATTTTGTTAAAAAAAACTCAATTTATACAAGTAAATTAGGACGGAGGGAGTAGTAATTAAGATCTTCTCTTCTTTGCGTAATCAAAGTAAACCTAAGATGCATTCATCATAAAATGGATCTTTACACGTTTCTTAATCTACTCCAATTTATAAAGAAAACAACTTTTTATAATAACCACCGACAAATGCATTGTGCCTTGGAGAATTGTAGTTTATATATCTAGTAAATACTCCATCTGTTTTTGGAAAAAAGATACTTTCATTTTTTCATTTTAGCCTAAAAATAGGTCAAATTGGAAAAGTGAAAATAACTCTTTTGCAGAAACGGAAGGAGTATTAACCGATCTTTATGAAATGAAACGTACTAATTGCGTCCAAGACAAATGATTGGACTCTTTTATGTATCACATCATTGCAAAAACTGCAAGAATTTTCCCTGTCTGGTCTATTATAATTATTTGACTATTCATTGCAGTATATAGTCTACTATAGTTATCTGTAACTCGATATATGAAGTAAGCATTGTTTGCCATAAAAAGTCTATTTTGATGGCTAACAACACTTTACAAAGATGTTCACCTTTTATGTTTTACTCTATTTTCATTGCAATGGCCAGCTGTTACAAATAACTCCTCTTTTTTGGGAGTTTTTCCTCGCGATTTGTCTAGCACCACTGCGTCTGAAAGCACTCAACGATAAACATGTGAAACAACATTTTAGGCGAATAAGGCATGCCATTTTATATATTTATTTATTTGCTACAAACTCATAATGCAGTTGGGTTGGGTGGGAGTTTAAAGTTAGGCCCGCTTCTCCATGAGTTTGTTTCATCTTAGAAGATCTAGATTGTTATTATAAAGAGTTTCAATTTTAGTTCGATGGATTAATAAATTTTTGAGATACAGGAACAGAGAAGGATAGAAGATGGAAGCAGAAAAACGAGAAAGACCAAAATAAAATATTTGGACACACAACTGTTGCCTCATTAAAACGTTGACAAAGAAAATCCAGTGGGAAAAACTTCGATGAAGGAAAAAGAGTACAACGCGATAAGTCCAACAGAATGCACCTTATGTGATGGTGCTCCCCCTGATGAGTACTTCGGTAAATTCTTGGCTTGCAAATCTTTGAGTCGAGACTTCCCAATTTCGGTGAAGGAATTTCTTGAATGCTGGAGATAGCAATGCTTTCGAGAGAAATTTTCCAGTTGATGAAGTCTTATTTTGTGTTAGTCTTCTAATGGTAGTGTATAATCTCTCCCTGATTATGGCGGAAATATTTTCATCTCATGAAAACTAAAACAAATTTTGTAAAGTATTATCCGATTAAATCGAGGACATATACTTATAGTAATTTCTGGATGTTAACAACACCAGGTTGGACAGTAGATACTGACTCCAAGAGCCGTAAAAAAAATTGTAGTCTATTTGACATACAAATCTAACATCAACCATGAATTTTAATGGTTACAACCAAAAACATATAATTATGTAAATAAATCTCCAAATGATTCCATGATCTCTAAGGCCAACGAGATAATGATTTAGAAATGGACACTTTCTTTTTCAAAAATAAAAAATAAATTCAAGATCAATTTAGTCACTACAAGGACTAATAATTTAGGCTAACAAGCCGGGTGCGCACCCTTTGATCTTTTGTGTTCATCCATATTCCAACTACAAGTGGAACAATTCGAATTTTTTGATGATTATTACCACGAGGAAAAATTAAAATTGCTAAATATCCTTCAGAAATGCAGCAATTCCCCATTAAATTAGTATTTGCAATTGGCTTAATCAATAATAACGATGTTTCATCCTTTAATGAATGAATGAATGAAAATAAAGAAGACGCTTCCTTAAAAAGATAATGAAGCTATTATCGTTATTCAGTTTTTAGGGAAGAAAACAAAATCTGCTTTTTGTTGGTTGATGAATGGTTTCTTGTAAGGAATAGAAACCAATGGTTTATTATTAATAAATAAAACCATATTTGATTGTAAAGGGTTGTTTTGATGGACCATAACCATTCTTTAATAGAGGAAAATGCGAAACCAAATAAATAAAATAAAATTGCCAATCTATTTTGTCATCTTATAAGTACGACATAGAAAACCAAATATTAATTGGTTTGTACGATTAACAATATCATATCGACAAAATAAAAAGATATTGTCATTTTGGTCATCGCGATTGGAGAATCCACTTTATGGTGGATAAGTGATTTCTTGTTAAAAAAATTTAGAAATCATAGGAATAAGTCACATGATCCTTGTCCGTTAGACAAAGATACCAAATTGAATTGGCCGTAGGTTTTTCAACCATGCACGTGATTAATTACCGTAAAGGTAATTAGATTGTGATGCCACCAATTTTTGGTGATTACAATTTCATTGAAGGAATAGTAATTGTAAACCATCTTGTGATGGATTTTTTTTTTCTATAAAAAATGAATTAGAGAAGAAAGGAGATAAATCTTTTCAGAAAAAATGATCAACCACGTCCCATAAATATAGACAATGTCTTTTAGGACTAATCAATGGATTTTAATTGCACCCAAAAAATTTATGAGAATAACCGCATCACTCGTAGTTGGGGTTGCATAGTTATATAAAAACCCATCATATGGAGCAATACACGACAGTGCGTGTTGAATAGACACAGGAATCGACCATTAATGTTAGTCACTAAACAGAGAAAAACTCTATATTTAATCAAATAGAATAGAAATAATAAAAGAAAATAACAATCTCTTGTTATTAGTTATCGCCATGGCTGCCTGTAAAAAGGCTCCTTTGATGCCGACGGAAGCACTAATCCACTACTGCACTTATAAAACAATAAAAACATGTTAGTTTGTTTAGTTATGGTATATGTCAAACCATCTTAAGTAATTGGTATCGAGTTCATAGTGGTGGAATCTTTAATACACCACAAATATCAGACGATTTATTCTTTCAAGTATCCAACCGAGATGAGTGGGTTATGCAAAACATGAACAGAAGTCGATGTTAGAACTAAAAAAATCATATCACGTTATGATTGAATATGTAAAACAAAATAGAGATTGGACCAAAAGCTTCCCTGTTTTATGGTGCTATTTTATGCGGCTTGGAGAAAAAAAATCACAAATTTCAAAACGCTTTTTCTTCTTAATTTTAGAGAAACACTCGGTGTAGAGAGCGCTGATTACGTATTGTAATATAGAGAAAAAGAAGAAGTCACAAAGTAAAGGGAGAAGAAAGAAGAGTTCTCATTAGATGTGTATTGTAGACAAACATTAGAGCCTCTATTTACAGGGCTAGACACAAGGGCATCCCATTAATAAACGAGATTTACCCTAGATATTCTTAACATAATTACACGTTTATAACAAAAAGCTCTTGTTAACTTGCTCGAATAAAGAGGGGAGAAATGTGAGACCCACGGGCGCATATAGTCGGACCCCATATATAATATTAAAATTACATTACTATTATTATTTAATATTTGCTTTTATTTTTGTTATTAGTAAATTAAAACACAAAATTCGATGAAATGGTAATAAATAGTTTGAAAAGGAAAAATAATAATCTTTAAGAATAAACTATAATCAATAAAAAAAATGATTGTATATAAATTCAAAGGTAATTTGTTGTCATTTATAAAGTAAAATAAGGATATGAAACATAAATCAAGCATTAAATTTAGGTTATTAGATTCAAAGCTTATGCTTTTGTAGCTTTTAAAAGCTCTTACGCCCCGACTTTAAAAATGTGTCAATTACAGAATGGTCATATTTTTTGTAATTCGTTCGCAAAATGGTCATATTTTTGTAATTTGGTTACAAAATGGTCATACTTCCATTTGATTTAACACTTCTGAATAAAACAGTGTTAACTTTTCCCAAAATATCCTCCTCATTTAACTACTTGGTTGAGGTGGTGGTGATGAAGCGGTGGTGGAAGCAAAAGAATCTTTGCTAAATTGCAGAGGGGAAGCGATGAACACCTTTTGGGTGAATGTGGTGTGACGATCTTGAATGTGGTGTAACGATCCTGAATGCGTTATAACGATCCTGAATATGATGTAACAATATGTAAGCGGCAACACCACCACCGATAAATAGCACCACCGTCAAAAAAGCTATAATGAAGAAAAAAATTGAAATTATGTATGAAAGGATAAATAGGAAGGATACATAGGTAATTTCATTAACATATTTATTGTGAGCCACCACTTAACTCTCTATTTAACGGAAATATGATCATTTGTTAATAGTCTGTAACAGTATGACTATTTTGGAAACCGGGTCTTAATAGTAAGACTGCTTTGTATATTTTCTTTTAAAAAATGAGGAATTTTGGATAAAAAAACACTTTAAAAATCTTTTACAAATACCAAAATCTTTTACAAATAACTCGTTTGGATACCAGAAGCAGAAGTCAGTTTTAGAAATCAACAGCAAAAATGTTTAACTTCACAAATGTTGACTTTTTTCTTTTTCTAGAAATCATTTTGAAATTCATTCGTCAATCCAGCTTCCGGCTTTTCAATTTCTAGAAGTCAGAAAATAATTCCTCAATTTTTTTCGAAAGAAAAAGTTATATTAAACAAGAAAGGCCAAGCCAATGAAATACAAACTAGGACTAGAATTCCCAACATCCAACACCATAATCAATGGCTACATAAGATGCAAAACAGTTCAGACTGCAGATAATAGAGCAAAGACTGCAGTACTCAAAACTATACACTAAAGACACTGCACAGTTCTGCAAAAGAGAATAACCAAGACTGCAAAGAATAAACAAGATTGCAAAAGTGGCAAAACTACAGAAAAACTACTGAAAGTAAAACTACCAAGTCTGTAGATAGTTGTGCAAAGACTGGGAACTGCCAAGTCTGTAGATAGTTGTGCAAAGACTGGGAACTGCACACTGTATACCCAAAACTAGCACTGCAGAAGGACACACGGTTCTGCTATCAAAATTCATCCAGCTAAAAACCGTATAATGCACATTCGAGATGAAAACAAGTCCACCCAGATCAGAAACAAAATGCCAAGCAATGTTAAAAATAACAATCCTCCATCAAAAAAATCCCGGATAATTCCACCACTCCTAATTAGGACTGCACATGGTTTGGTTCAGTTTTAGGCAAAAAAAAAAATGAAACCGGAATACTCGGTTTTCCAGTTCTAGAAACCAATGAAACCATTAACTAATTCGGTTTTACTCGGTCCGGTTCCAACCCGGTTTCGGTATAAAACCAGTCGATTTTGGTTAACCGTCATTATTGAAAATTTCCAAAAAAAAGAAGAAAAAAAATCTCAGCATTCAACTCTTTGTTTATAAGATGGCATTTACATCAAAAATTGAAATACACTCGGAAACATTAAAAATAAAAAGTCAAGCTCCGACTGCATTTTCTTGTGTATCCTATGTTGCTGGTTGTGTATCGGGTGGAAGTGGAGGACGAGGTGGTCGCACTGCAACAGAAGAAACATAAGCCTGGATTTAAATCTCGAGATTTAGCAACACTAAATCCAGAAATAAAACAACACTTAATTACCTTGATATCTTCATTCAAATCTCCACAATCCAAATTTGAGACATAAAGCTAATTATTTAGCAAGAACAACAAACATATCATATATCACTCTGCACTTCCAGGAAAATCATTAATCAAATCACCATAATTTAAATTAGAACCAGTTACTCACTTCCCCTTTTTTTTTTAAGCTTCTTCAATTCAACAATTTCTACTCAAATCGATCAATATAAAAATATTCTATCAAAACAAATCTAGAATGAAATAATTTACAGAGATTCAAAATACATGATTGGAACAATTATTTGAGTTGTATAGATTTAGAGAAAGAAAGGGTTACCAGATCTAATAAATAAAAATCAAAACTTTGAAGAACCCAGGTAAATCACCGAAACAATCTATTAACTGAACTTGAGATTTAACCTTAGAACCGTCGACATCACCACTTAATCAAAACCCAATGTTCAGAAATAAGAAAATAAACAAAGAAAATCATTAAAATCAAAGATTCACTTACCGAAGGTGCTGATTAAAATCATGCATGGCCATTTGTGCTTAATTAGTTGATTCTAGGATGGAGAAGAAGCAAAAAAATGAAGAAACTAAGGTGGTGGTAGACTAATAGGTTACTAGTTTTAGTCTTTTAGAGTGGTGGTATCACTGGTGCTCGAAGGAGAAAGAGGAGGAGCAGAAGAATAGAACTGAGGAAAGTCTTTCAAACTCTTACGCTTCTTACGGTTAGGGTAATATATCTTAATCAACGCCTATTATTCACTCAAATCCAACGCCTTAGAATTGTCGGTTAAACCATCGGTTTTTGGTATAAACCTTAACCGAAACCTAAACTGTCGGTTTTCCAAAACTGACAACTATGTCAATAACATTGACAATTGGTTTCGGTTCGGTTTAAAATCTGCGGTTTCAGTTTCGGTTCACGGTTCTGGTCCGATTTTGTGCAGCCCTACTCCTAATACTGCAGGATAGAGATTGCAAGCAGGTCCACCACTCCATAAACACTTTGGAAATTAGCTTCTTCCTTAGCACATGAGATTCTTCGAATTGTTCCATACAAGATTGAAGTCTATATACTTAAATATTTCAGTATCACATGACTACATGACAATAAGAAGTTTTACGTGATCAATTAGTTAAGCTGCGTTTTTCTTTCTCCCTCTGAAAACCATTCCATTTCTTTCCTTCCAAAGAATCCAGCATATTGCATAATGTATAATCCTCCAAACCGCTTTTCCTCTCCCGTGCAACACGTTCGTCGACCATGCTTCAAACAATTAAAATATGGTTCTCGGTATAGGCCATGAGATTTTGAAAGTTTTAATGAAGTAATCCCATATTTCGAAAGAAAAAAAGCAATACATAAACATACGATCAGCTGTTTCTCTTTCCGAGTTGCAGAAAACACATTGATCACTTTCAATCTCAATGCCTCTATGACTTAACACATCCCTCATGGGTAAAGAATTATGGAAAGTTGCCCAAATAATGAATCTGACCTTGTGAGGAATGTTGCTCTTACATAAATATTTCTCAAAATTGCATGAAGGGGAGTCCCTTGCTAAAGTCTCATAGCATTTTTGTATGCTGAAATGTTCCATAATCCGTATCTCTTCGTCTTCATTCACCAATTCAGGGGCATTAGCAAGGTCCCTTCTGAGGAAAACTCATTCAAGTTGCTCATTCGCATTCAAAGATTTCTTGAAACCGCTATTCCACCTGTTGTAATCTATCATATCAGTAATTGTAGCATCTTTCTCTTTAGCAGCCTTAAACACCACCGAAAAAAGGTCTTTCAAACAAGCCCTATCGAGCCATTTGTCTTTCCAAAATCTTATCCCTTTGCCATTCTTTATTGTAAATGAGCAATGTTTTGAACAGGTGGAACCAGATTCACGGCTTTCTTCGATAAACTCCTACATTGGGGTTAATTGTCTACATCAGGCATTAACACCTCTCTATTGTTTTTAAACTTTTGGTGCATAATCTTTTTCCATAAACTCTTATGGTTCTTCGAGTATCTCCAAATCCATTTAACTAATAAAGCTTGATTTGTTTTCCTTAAGCTTCTCACCCCAAGTCCTCCATTCTCTTTAGGCATGCATATCTTCGACCAAGAAACCCACATTAACTTTATCCTACCTTCCGCCGTACCCCACAGAAAATTCCTCATGATCTCTATCATTTTCTTCTCAATACTCACTGGCAGATGAAATAAGGATAAGTAATATATATGTAAGCTAGCAAGACAACTCTTAATTAGAGTTATTCTACCAGCTTTGTTCAATAATATTCTTTTCTTCCATGTAGCTAACTTTTGCTCCATTCTCACTAACACATGCTCCCAAACTGAAGTACTTCTCCGATGCGCACCAATTGGCGTTCCAAGATAAGTAAAGGGTAACTTTTCCGTCTTACATCCAAGTTCCCTAGATAGATCATCGATAATACTTTGCTCTTAGGATTTGATCCCACATTCTAGATTTCGTAATAAATTCCAAGCTAATCTTCCTATGGGATGAAGAATATGGATTCCAAGCTAATCTTCCAGGACGAATTATAAATTAAAACAAGAAAAATAAAACTTTATTTTTTTAATTTTTATTTTACTAGTAATTTAAAATGACTTATTAGGATACGACGGTTTTAATCGGAATCCGGTGGCCAAAAACTATAGACACTTGCACCTCTCAGGGGACTGTCCGTCTTCTTAATGACACAATAGCGGGGGCAGGGTTCCCATATGACGCGATACCCGTCGCCGCTTCATGACATTGTAATTTGTCATCGTTGTTATCGTCTCAGGTAGGGCCCACGGTGTGGGCCACCCTCTTATTCATTTCACTCTGAAAAAGTTGAAGTCCTTGTTAGCGTTGCAGCACTATAAATACGGGACGTACTAACGTGGTTTAGTAGTATCTCCCTCTATTGTCATTTCATTACTAATCTGAGTGATTGACGTTCATTTTCTTTTCAAGACATCATCACAATGTGTGGAATTCTAGCAGTTCTTGGTTCCTCAGATGATTCTCAGGCTAAACGTGTTCGTGTCCTCGAGCTTTCTCGCAGGCAATTTCATTTCTCCTTCTTCTTAATTTATTTTTCCTTCTCATTTCTTTATTTCTCATTTTTCATCACCAATTTTGTGTATCAATCTTCATCTCTTCATCAATTTTTTTTTTTAAGAACAAAACGAAGAAGATAATACTCTTCATAATTACTTGCATCCATTAAATTGGTCTACATTGTTTTTATGGAAAACCTAGTTAATTGAGGTCACTTTAATTTATTATTTCTTTTTTAGGTTTTTTTTTTTTTCCTTTTTCTAAATAAGAAACCATTGCCATCATTCTTATTATGTGTCCACTCACATGGTATTGACAGGAAATGACTTCCTCCTTGTTGGATTTGGATGGGACCTTTTTTTTTTTTTTTTTATGATTATGAGAATATAATTTTGTCATTGCACAAAATTGAACTTTATGCTGAATAATGTACACAGTAGTATTATTCTTTGTTTCTTGTCAAAAATTTCAGAACCATGCACTTCAAGATTAAAATTACTTCAAAGAAATTATGGTAAACTTTTTTTTACCAATATTTTGTTCAGGATATCTTTGGTGTCTGGATTTAACTTGACTAATTCATGAGACTTATGGTGGATATCGCAGTGCTTGAAAATTTTGATTTAGCAGCACTATAACCATTTTAAGATATGAACGGTATTTAATCATCTAGTTGATTTCAGAAAAACAATTCATTTAACAAATATTTTGTAAGAATTATCGAGCAGTGCGCTAGCAAATTGTTTTGCATTAAGAACCTGTCGAGTTGGCTTGGCTCCATGGTTTCTAAGTGGTTGCTAATATTTATTGTTATTGCAGATTGAAGCACCGTGGACCAGATTGGAGTGGAATCCATCAATATGGGAATAGCTTTTTAGCTCATCAACGATTAGCAATTATAGATCCTACTTCCGGTGACCAGCCTCTATTCAACGAGGACAAGTCTATCGCAGTAACGGTAAGAAGGAAAACCCGAATTCATGTTACGTGTCTTAAGTAGTTTTTTCAGTGATATGATTGTTGTGGGGTTGTAATAGGTGAATGGAGAAATTTACAACCATGAAGAGTTAAGGAAGAGTATGCCGAATCATCGTTTCAGGACTGGGAGTGATTGTGATGTTATTGCTCACCTGGTTAGTCTTATTTTTCAGATGTTTTTACTTTTTACATATTACTACTATTTAGAGACTCTAAAATTCCATGGACTAACATTTTTCTCCTCCTGGTTTTGTTTGATAGTACGAGGAACATGGGGAGAATTTTGTGGACATGTTGGATGGAATTTTCTCATTCGTACTGTTGGACACGCGCGATAACAGCTTCATTGTTGCCCGCGATGCTATTGGGATCACTTCTCTCTACATCGGCTGGGGACTTGATGGTATATCTGGTTCATTTGTTTTGTTGCACTTAGAATCATTTTGTTCTTTCAAGTAATTTTTTCCTTGTTTTTGGTTAGGCTCAATTTGGGTTTCGTCAGAAATGAAGGGGCTAAACGATGATTGTGAACATTTTGAGTGCTTTCCTCCTGGTCACTTGTACTCAAGTAAACAAGGAGGTTTGCGTAGATGGTACAACCCTTCTTGGTTCTCAGAGGCTATTCCATCTACTCCATATGATCCCCTGGTTCTTAGACGCGCTTTCGAAGATGTGAGATTACTGATAATGCAGGATTTTCAAGTAGCCAATCTTGTTTTTTATTACATGGAGTCACCCGTCTTCTACTATCACTCATTACATTCTCTCTAATCTTCATGCAGGCCGTAATTAAGAGACTAATGACTGATGTACCTTTTGGAGTTCTTCTATCTGGAGGTCTAGATTCATCCCTAGTTGCTTCTGTCACAGCTCGCTATATCGCTGGCACAAGGGCTGCCAAGCAATGGGGAGCCCAACTTCATTCATTCTGTGTTGGCCTTGAGGTTGGCGTTGCAGTTTCTACAACAAGTACAAGTATTAGTTTGTTTTTTAGATGTCTTTCCAAATCATATTTTGCTCATCGTGTGTGCGCTGCTCTTTGGATTCCAGGGATCACCCGATTTAAAGGCTGCAAGAGAAGTTGCAGACTATTTGGGTACTGTCCACCATGAGTTCACTTTTACTGTTCAGGTAAATAAAACCACTGTTAACAAGTTTAATGAGAGTTTTAGTACTTGCTTTCTTTTCCAGTAAAATCATGACTTCTAAAATTTATGCTTTTGGTGTGTCTCGCAGGATGGTATCGATGCCATCGAAGATGTCATCTACCATATAGAAACTTATGACGTTACCACAATCAGAGCAAGTACACCCATGTTTCTCATGTCTCGCAAGATAAAGGCATTAGGAGTGAAGATGGTGATCTCTGGCGAAGGTGCGGACGAGATATTTGGCGGGTATTTGTACTTTCACAAGGCACCTAACAAGGAAGAATTCCATCAGGAGACATGTCAAAAGGTATATTTGATTCATCTGTTGCCTTTCTTAGACCAAAAGTTGAAGCAGAGAACTTCAAAATGATAATGTTTTCCAAAAATGCAGATAAAGGCCCTCCATCAGTATGATTGTCTGAGAGCTAATAAATCAACGTCTGCCTGGGGTTTGGAAGCTCGGGTGCCGTTCTTAGACAAAGAATTTATCAAGGTTGCTATGGATATTGATCCAGAATGGAAGATGGTATGTCGAGGAATTCAATTGATTCAAACTAGGACTTGTCCAATAATCTACATTATTGATGCACTAAATTTTATCACAATGGAAGTTCTTCAACCATTCTCCAATATGTGACAGATAAAGCGCGATGAGGGGCGTATTGAAAAGTGGATCCTCAGGAGGGCTTTCGACGATGAAGAACACCCATACCTCCCAAAGGTCAATAGAACCACCAACCTCCAGAATGGTTCAAAATTTCATTTTGTTTCTTGTGAACATGGTTTAAAACTATTTTTATCGTTTTCAATCTCTTGCAGCATATTCTTTACAGACAGAAGGAGCAATTCAGTGATGGTGTTGGATATAGTTGGATCGATGGGCTTAAGGCTCATGCTTCAGACCATGTACTTTTCTTCTCTTTGTTGCCTTATACTAATTGTTTTCATACTCATCTTTTTCTCTTTGAGTATGTGCATGACTAAATGATTGGGTGTCATTTTTCTGTTCCAGGTGACGGATAGAATGATGCTTAATGCACGGCATATTTTCCCTCACAATACTCCTACAACCAAAGAAGCCTATTACTACAGAATGATTTTTGAACGATGCTTCCCACAGGTAGCTCATTCTTTCAGTGTTTCAACCATTACCTGTTTCGTAATAGAATGAAGCTGACTAAATTAAGAATTGCATCTCTTGCAGAACGCAGCAAAATTAACTGTTCCCGGGGGCGCAAGTGTAGCATGCAGCACATCAAATGCAGTTAAGTGGGATGCTTCGTGGTCGAACAATCTCGATCCTTCGGGTAGGGCTGCTTTGGGTGTTCACACTTCTGCATATGAACCTCAAGCATCGGCCTCTCTCACTGTTGGGAAAATCCCAAATGAACATATGAACAAGGTCCCGAAGATTCTGGGAGTAAGTTCTCCAGGTCTCACAATCCAAAGCTAATTTTTGTTTTTGGAGTATCATATTACGTTCGCGGTGTTTAAGATTGTAACTCATATAGTATATATGCATTAGCTGCCCTGTTCTAGGAGTAATATATAAGAATATGTAATATGTATGAAAGAACGCTTGATATATCGCGACAAAAAAAAAAAATCTATGCAATTTGATTTGTTTGAGTTTCTGATATACAGAGTTTTTATGCGATTCTTCTTTTTTACAAGTAGGCATAGAATAATTGGTTCCATGTATCTGGCACCCCAGGCAAACACCAATGTATACAGTCTGCGTAACGTTTCGGGTCTTCTTTCTGCTCATCTGTTAACACTTTACCTTGGTACTCTGTGTAAACTGATGTGTGACCGTCAATTCTATGCTCAGACATTTGGGTTATGTTGATGAAAGAAACAGGGACCTTCATTCTTTCCACCACACTGGATACCACATTCATCATCCTTTTATCTGAACCACTTCCCCAGTATCCTCTCTTAAGCACTGGTCTCGTTTCATTGTAGCAACGGATGCCTTTCTTGTTGTGCCAATCCGCACTTCTGAAATGTGAGAATGCTGATCAGCTGAGTGCATTCCTTTTCATAAATTAAGATTTGAAAATGAAACTTACCTCATGTGTGTTGGAGACATGGTAGTGAAAAACAGCCTGGTCTTATTAGGATCAATCGTCGAGTCTACCCAATTTGCCCATGTTTTCAAACCCATTCTGTAAGCAATTGTGGCATCTAACTCTTCATATCCTTCTTCCCCATTTGCAAATGAACCCCAACTGCATTGCGCATTTGGCTTAGAGGCATACATTTATGTAAACTACATTCGTCTGTACGGAAATCCGTTGAATCTAAACGAAAACTTACAGTGATTTGATCTTCAAGCCACTCATCCACCACACATAGCTATTGAAAACAAGGATATCTGCTCCTTCCCAGTATTTGGCATGCTTCTTCACTGCATCAACTCTTAGTATTCTGTCTTTAGGATTTCCTATGATACGTAAATCGGAATTTGACTCGACGAGAAAGGGTGCCCAGTAGAATTCGATAGTGGCATTGTACTCCTAGAGACGAATGACATGTACACCAATTAGCCAACTCATAGATGAAAATAGAATTCATTGCAATTGCAGTTGGATTACCAAATTTGTGTTGTTTTTACCTTGGCTCTGAAAACAGTGAGAGAACGGCCGCGTCTTATGGACTTCTTTTTAGCTAGTATAGCTGATTCAACCATACAAACAAAGGATTGCCACTGGCCTCTCTGTAGCGAGTCACCTACAAACATCAGTCTCTTGCCTCTCAGTTTCTCAAGTGCAGTTTTGGGATCAAACCTGAAATTTTAAAGTCACAAATTCAGTTAATAAATTTCTCAGTTTCTCATGTTTTAATCTATAGTTCGTCGTTAAAGTTTGTAACCTGGGCAATTTACACTCATCGGGTTGCCATTCCCAATAACGATAATCAGAGTCCTGCCTTCCGTTCTTTACGCAAACAACTTGCTTATCGAGATACGGGCAAGTCTCGTCAGAATACAAAGGCTTGAGAGAACTATTAAACACCCATTTCCCCTTGACAACATTGCACTTTTCTGGATCAAACTCCGCTTTGTCTTCATCTTCTTCTTGTTCGTCGATATCGTTAAGATCGTTTTTACTAGTAGTTTTCTCCTTCACTGAACATAAAAGGTAGTTTCAACTCATTTAGGCCAGTGCACATAAAACAGTACCATTTGAAATTATTTTCTTGTCAGATAAATACGATGCGGAGCTGAAGCGGACGTACCTTTTACTGACCGACTAGAAATGTTGTCCGAGTCGTCTTGCTTTGAACATGTGCTTTCTAGCGCAAGGAGAGTCGCAGAAGAGAGGGAGCCAGTGTCTTCAATATACAAGACACCAATGAACAGACAAATGCATATTAGGATTCCAACAATTGAGAGGGGAAGCTTCCCTCTTGAAGGCTTCATCACGCCGATGAGGAAGCTGTCATAAACTTATGAGCTGCTAAGTATACAGCGGAATGAGAAAAACATGATCATTTGGAGTGAGATAAAGAAATGAAATATGAGTAAGAGTGAAGTTAAAGCCAAATAGTGAAGGTGGGATTGTACTGTTTTGGTGGGTTAGAGAAAGAGGGTACAAAGCTAACATCCTGGGCCTCTATGGATATAGTCTTGTAGGGTGGAAATTAGGAAAAAGTTATATGATGAAGTGACCAACTACTCTGAATATGACCTTTTAGTATTTTGGTGTTTGAAAGACTAACTAGCTAACCATATCCTATTTTTTCTCTCTAATATTTGAAAAATGGAGATGACTTTCACTTACAGTTATATTATTTTATAAAGTCACTCATCATGATGATGGTTCTAGGTACAATGATAGACAATTGATGAACAACCCCTTAACCAACAATGTCCGCTTCTTTTGAGAGATTGTTGATGCGATTAATCTTGGTTAGAGAAAACTTAAGCAAATATTGGATCATGTGGAAGCCTTCGGTTATCATATTGGTTTTCGAGTTACGAGGCAGATTTTGTGTTATAGTCGGAGAAGCAGGGCTAGGGATCGTTGATATGTTCAACCGAGCAAAGCTCTAAAAGTAAACTTGGACATTCCAGATCAAGTATGGTTTATATGTATCAAGTGGTTAAGAGGAAGGGTGTTGAGCGTGCTTTTGGAATTCTTCAAGGAAAACTTAGGATTGTCGGTTGTTGATACATGAAAATAATTACCCCTTAGCAGGGCTAGGAAGCCCCTAAAGCGAGGACAAGCCCACCATGAGACACAGGGGACTTGGGGACTAAAGCCCAAGTCCAATAAGACATATCCATGAAGTGAAAAGGACAAGGAAGGTATTTATGGAGAAGTTGAAGGTTACGTTAGGAGGAATGGAAATAGTTGTAAATACGGAAGTCTCCATGACATGTGGCATGATGTCATGGAAAGAAGGGTTTTGGGAAAAACCTATATAAGGAAGGACATAGTACAATGGAAGCAAGTTCTCTCTCATTCTACTCTAGGAAAAGGTGTTGTCATTGTTGTGACTAGGACATGTAGGACCTATCTCATCTTTACCTTTCAACATTTGGCGACCACACTCGGAGACTCGTCTCTAGTCCACCATGACACGCTAACAAATGCTGGCACGAGTGCGTCAGGAGATCCCAGTTAATTGAACGACCAGTTAACCTTAATGAAGTAACAATAGAAGACGAGCCTAATGACAGTGAAGAAGAAGCACTTGCAGAGGGCGAGATCATAAATCCAACCACAAGGGGATGCCAACCAGGAAAAACAAAAAGGGCACAAGAAAAAGACAAACAACAGGCGACTGACGGTACACGCTCGACACCACTGACTCTACGAGATATGCAGAAAGAGTTGGAAAGCCACATCCAAAGAAAACAAGAACTGAAAAAGCTGATGAAACAAACAACAACAACGGAGCAAGACACTAACAGAGAAGCGGAGAAGGATAAGGCGGGCAATAAGAGCGCGCTTACATCAGTAACACAAGAGGCAATAACAAAGTACTTGGAGACAAACTACCGCATGGCAAAACAGGACAACTACGACTTCCTGATTATCCAGTACACCTCTGAGATTACTGAATATCAGTACCCGGAAGATTAGACATCCCCAAAGTTCAAAGTATACAATGGGAAAAGGAATGCGCGTGAGCATCTCAGTCGATTCCTAGCAGCTATAAACGACCGCGCCGCTGATGGTAGTCTATGCCTGAGAGAATTCCCCAAATTACTTACAGACACGGCGTTTACATGGTACGACAACCTGAAGCCACGAAACATAGATTCATGGGCAACCATGTCCGTCCTCTTCCTCAGAAAATTTTATTCAGCAAAGAGGAAGATCACGGCGATAGACTTGAGCAGATGCACCCAGCGGATATGAGAGGAAATAGGAGGATACATCACTCGGTTCCGCCACTTCTCACTGGATTTCCACGAGGATATCAAGGAGGGGGCGCTGGTAGAGATCTTCATAAGCGGAATGACGACATCCTTCAAGAGAAATCTAATTAACTTTAGATTCCAGACCTTCGTTGAACTAGAGGAGGCTGCAGAAAGGATTTCCAACTGCGTTGAAGATGCGAGCATGGATCACACATGGCGATATTCAGTTAACACTGTGTCAGTGACCCCTCGTAACACACGCATAAATAACAACTCGGATGGATGGAACGCGCCCACGTACCAACCCACTTCTGGAAATTAAGGAAGCACCAGGCAACCAAAAAGAGACTTCATTCAGCCGCCACCCTTTCCATATGGCTGGGAACATATTATTGGACTGTTGGAACAGTGGATAACGAACAAGGAAATTCAGTTACCACCAACGGTAGTAGATATCAACAAAATGAACAAAAGCGTCGCCGGGTACTGACACTACCATCAGCGACTAGGCCACCCAATGGTAGAATGTTTCGCTATCAGAAGCATATTCAACCGGAAACGTATGGATGGAGATATCGAAGTAACCAATCAAAAGATCGAGCGCGATCCTCTCCCTCGACATTAAATGGAAAAGGATAGCGAAATTATCAGGATAGGAGTTTCCGCTTAACAAGTGACGAATTTGCATGTAACTAGTTTGCAAAAGAATGAAGCACACCCATACATAAAAAGAAACAACAATATGATTTGTTTCCCTGAAATTAAAGAAGTCCCCTCTATAGGTTACGGGTTGTTATGTGCGCCCGACAACAGACATGCAAATTTACAAAAGGCTACAAGTTACCACATGCACCCGGTCAGCTGACATAATGATAGGCCACAGGTTGCTATGTCCTCCCGCTCAGTCGACATCACGATTATTATAGGATACGGGTTGATATGTGCGCCCGGACAGCCGACATGCAAATTTACAAAAGGCTACAAGTTGTCACATGCACCTGGTGAAAATACGAGGGTACCCAAATATACCTCAATCTAAAACTTTTCTACCTATAAGTCCTTTCTCCGAAAGTGATTGTCTATGGACTGAGTCGAGACAATACAACTAATCGGTTCACACTTCGTGTGATCGTCTATGGATACGAGATCGAGACAATACGACAACAAGATAACTTGCGTGATTGACTATGGATACAAGATCGAGACAATACAACAACGAAGTATGTTTACTTGATAATAGGTTGGGACTTAACCAAACACAATAGGATTGCTATCAAGTAAATAGGAATTAACGTTTGTGTATTTTACTTCTAATTATAATAAAACAATTATAATTGCGGAAATAGAAAAGTAAAAGACACAGCAAGATTTTGTTAACGAGGAAACTGCAAATGCACAAAAACCCCGGGACCTAGTCCAGAATTGAATACTCTCAGAATTAAGCCGCTATACAAAATCTAAACCAACTTCGTATAGTTGAGACCAAGCAACTAAACCTATAGTTCACCTAGTTCCCTCAGTATCCCTGCGCCTCCAACTTGTAATAAGTCACGCACTTGGAACAATTCTTTTGGTTTGTATTCCAAACAGTAAAGGAACAACAAATCTATTCGGTAACAACTCTTTTCAAACAACGTGATATGAGTTTGACAAAAATCACTTCAGTTTATCTCAATAAACTCCTTTGTCAGGTTCTAAGATCTATCTCTTCAACAACTACCAAAGTAATTTTTTTAGATTATGCAATCAATACTTTGAATCACAAAGAATTGTATTGATGCCGATCTACTCAACTAATCAATCAAGGTTATCACAAAGATAAACCGATTATAGTTGGATCCCCATCCGATCAAGTTTTGTGCACACCAAAGATTATGAACTCAAATAAGAAATCTTCTTTGTCTTCAAATCTTCTTAGATCTTAAATAAACACCTGCACACAATCAACTTTAATCTCTTGTGATCAATCACACACAGAACGGATTCTGTTAACAATGGATTATCACAAGACGTCTTTAGATCTACAAACAGGTCTAAAGATCCCCGTCGATACTTCGATCTAGTTTCAGTGAATCTCATATCAGAAGAGAAGATTCTCAAGCATAAACAAACTAGGTGCAATTAAAGTTCAACAACCGTTAGTCAATCAAATTAATCGAAAACTAATAATAAACTGCAATTATCTAGTTTCCCACCAACGGTACTCGTAGAGCTTCCCAATCCCAAAGAAGTCTTTAAAACGAGAGGTCATAAGAGATTTCGCCTAATTAGGGTACTTTCCTCTCCGAATAGACGGCTCTACCAGTAACAACACAACTATGTAGTTTTGCTGGCTCTGAGGATTAGTTTGCTTGAAATGCAAACTTTAATATTTATAGACCAAGGAAGTTTGGACACCAAGGAATTTCCAAAACCGAATATTCTCAAAGATATGCAATAAAGTCCAAATCGTTTTTCATAATTCCTGGAAATGCACTGTCAAAATATTGAACGAAATCTTAGTAGAAAATCTCCAATTAGTAAATGCACATTACTAATTTTTGTTTTCTAAAGATATGCATTTAATTGCTGGAAATTAAAAGCATATAAAAACTAAAAACCTTAATTAAAAGATTCTCAATTTATTTCGATCCGGGATTCTCCTTTAGCTATTAAGGAATATCTTTGAACAATAAAAGATAAGAGTTACTGCTGTAGATGGAGAAAAACGATTCGCTGGTTTTCTAGGAAAGTGAAGAGACGACCGTGCGGACGAGACTCCTCAACCGAGCAAACTGCTTAACCTCAAACAGATACACTGCACGGGAGTGCTTTGAGTTCGAGAGATCAATCTGTAGGACCCCGGCATAAACTAAGTCAATGGCCGTTCCAGGGTCAATTCAGTCACAAAGAGGGAGATGGGCTGATCTGTAGGAGGGAAGCTGAGAATTGTGTGGGATCAATGGTGATCAAGGATTGTTGATATGTTGTTGGTTTCTGCAAGTTTGTGTAAATAAGTTTCGAATGATTGAGAGAGTGTTGCTCACACGATGATTCTTGGTTAGACGATGGATAGTCTGTTCAATATCTCGTGGATTTTCTGTCTCCTCCTCAATCATAGATTCAGTGACTTATTTATATTTTCAGAGTAGTGAACACATTGATCCCAGTAAGTGTGACAGTTTCTTGAGTGAAAGAGTGGGAAAGTGGGAATTCGTGGTGAAACCAGTTCCAGGTCGTGTAGAGACTTGGTTAACCGTCCAACCACTACTTTGCTAACTCCTTCAACCGTTTGCATGACTTACTCACATTTATCATCGTGGATGAACACACGTGCCGTAGGCCGCCAGACCAAAACCCTAAGTAATATCCCCCCATGTGACGTGATTGATGTCTCACGAACGTGGAGTCTACAAAGCAAACGTGTATTTGATCAGTCAGTCGTTGACTTGATTAGACAGTGAGTCTAAGTTTTGTTTAATTGAGCATGAGTGATGAATGCTCAGTGATTCATGGATTGAACATGCCAGACATATATTTCTTGAATGATATTACTCGTCTGAGCAAATATTGCAAATTCGATGAATTGTTGAATATTGAGTTAGATCAATATTCGGCGAATATTGATAGATCAATATTCGAACAACTGAGCAAGTATTGCTTAATTCAATAAATTACTGAATATTGATAGTTGGATCAAGATTCGAGCAACTGAGCAAGTATTGCTCAATTCGATAAATTACTGAATATTGATAGTTGGATTAATATTCGAGCAACTGAGCAAGTATTGCTCGATGAATTATTGGTAGCATGACCCAATAAAATATTAGTAGCCTACCAAATATTATATAATTAATCTGGATGTTGATTACTAGATCAACATAAAATTATTAGTGTTTGAACTTGCTCAGAATTATGATTTGTGGAGCGTTTGTTCGAAACCCTAATTTTGATCAATTGTTCATCAATTGATGAATTGCTAAAAATAAGTCATGAGTGAAGGAGAGACCGACCACATGGGATGATAGACGACCATGTGGTTCCCAGGTGCTCGAGTGAGCCTGCACTATAGTCCTTAGTTGACCAGTTGGTGAAAGAATGATCAAATGCTGGTGTTGATCATTTATTAGAATAATGCTCGTCTGAGCATTAGGTGATAAAACCTAATTATGGAGAAGTGAGGGACCGACCAAGAGGGCATGAGACCGTCCCTTGGTGGTCGTGGGACCAGCTGATGGTCGTTTGAGCAAATTCCAAGTTGGTTGGAAAGAGTTTGGACCCAATATGAGCGATTAAGCAAATTAGGTTAAAATTATAAATATGTGTGGGACCGGATCCTTACAAGCCTTAGTGCCGGCCTTGGTCGGTCAAGGAAGCATGCCCGTGTCACCATAATGTCCGTGTCTCAGTCCTGAGAGTTTTGGTATTTTCTGGTGTGCGTTTGAGTAATATTTGGATTTTCAGAAGAGTTTGATCTTTGCTTGAAATTCTTGATTTTTGCTCGAATGAGCAAGTAGAACTTTGCTTGTTTGATCAAAATTTTGAGAATATTAAAATAATAATATTTTAATATTTGACGTGAGTAGCCTAGCCAGTCACGTGACCATTTGACTTTTTGGCTTTTTCATGCTTTGAGCAATATTTGAGAAAATATGAAGAAACCATGATTTTTGCTCAAACGGAGGAGTTTCATGAGATGAGGGAAATAATAATTATGAAAACAAGGGATTGCAAGGTGTGGGACCATCCACGGTTAAGGCATGGCCGGCCGGCTAGGTAGCCTGGTCCCACGGCACCTTCCCTATTTTTATTATTTTTCATGAAACCGTGAAAATATGGAGAAACCGTGAGTTTTGCTCAAACAAGGAAAGTTGCTCAAATGAAGGAGTCTTCATGAGTTCATGAAAATAACAAAATAAGAAAACATAAAGGAAGAGGCGTGGGGGACCGACCGGCCGGTGGGCCGGGTCCCTAGGCGTCTCTTTTATATTTTATTATTATTATTATTTTCTCTCTCATATTTTGTGTAGGATTCCTCGTTTGTCCATACTCTCAAATGCTCGTTCGTGCATTTGGGTGCTCGTTCGTGCATATTGTTGAGTACGCTTGCACCATTTTCTTGGGGCTTACTCGGTGATAGTCCAGACTCCAGATGCCCGATTGTTGAGTAATTATTACTAATTCATGAAATTCAGCGGAAAATGATTCATGAAACGGAGTAATAAAAACAAATTGAGTATCTATTACTAATCCATGAATCCAGTCGGAGGATTCAGAGAACGGAGTAATGAGATAAAACGGTTATCCATTACTAATCCATGGAATCAGTCGGGGATAGCCATGGAACGAAGTAATGCGATGAAATAGATTATTTTCTAGGAATTCAGTCGGTGAATGTCACGGTAGAATTAATCTATTGTAGAATCGAGATATGAGATAGTTGAAGCATCATACTCGTTCTGAAGAGTGCACAGTCAGGAAACAATGTGCAGCGTTGGTGTCCTTAAGGCGTTTAGCCCTCCAGCAAACAATTATGTCCAGAGAGACGCCTGAATCTATACATGGTCCCTCTACATAGTCAGGGAACAACGAGTATCGCCGACGTCCTGAAGGCGTTAATCCCTCCGACAAACAATTATGTCCAGAGAACCGCCCAATCGTTCTTCTATGTAGAGGGGTCTCTCTCTATGTAGTCAGGGAAAAGCGAGTATCGCCGACGTCCTGAAGGCGTTAAGCCCTCCGACAAACAATTATGTCCATAGGATCGCCCAATTCTATTATTCTACATAGAGGGCACGATGAAATGCATAGCATCGAACGCTCAGCTAGTGGGAGGCTTTTCGAGAAACATATTCATCATGGCTCTGAGAGGAATTTGATCAGAGATCGTGAAACGGTTCACGGATCGCAAAATATGAATCGTCACATGCGCTCCTGATGCCGGGTCAGAAACATGCAGTATCATGATTTTACGATCTTGACCTTTGTCGAAAATCCACCATCAACAACTGCACATGTTCAAAGTATGTCGACATCTTTACTTTGTAAATCCTTTTTCATATTTACAATCTTGGAACCGATTTGCCACACTTCCAAACAAGTTTAGAATTGGTTCATCTTACTTCCAAGAACTATATGATTGATTATCCTATCAAATCACCAATCATGGGTTTCATGATTCTACCAAAACAAGTTTCGGTTCTACCTCCATGTGGGTACTAAGATTAGTCACGCTAGTTACCAAAAGTTGGTTGACTAGGTACTAGGATCGATTACCACATATTTATGGTATAAACTTGTATTCGGTTGCACAAGTCATAGGATCGGTTCCCCAATTACTAAAAAATTGTTGTACCTCTTACAAGGATCGATTCCCTCTTGTGATCGGTTGCACCTCTTACTAGGATCGGTTCCCCAATGTCTAGAGTTGGTCATACCAATTACAATAAATCGATCATACCATCTCAGGTGATTACTTAAGATCGGTTTCACTAATAAAAGTCATACCAATACAAAATTCAGGCATTGTGAATAGTTTTACCAAGATACATAAACCAGTTATGAGCGGTTATACTAAACACACATATTGGTAATCCAAAGATTTGCAATGAATAACAATACCAATAAGCCTAGCGATTTCCCTTTCGATTCACAAAACAAGTTTATGAATGTACTTCCTTTAAAAGAATGTAAAACATTGTTTCCTAGGACGAAATCTTCACCCATACCCATACATAATCCCAATAGCATTCATACGATTATGTCGATGTCTTATATACGAAGTTCAAAAGATAGACGTTAAACTTCGTATTGTAATTCCTTAATACTATGTCTAACTAGAGTATAATCATTCACAGCTTCGCAGTTATGTTTTCAATATGCACGACTTGAAAGATACGTTAAGAATGAAACAGTTTAAGTCAAATATTACTAACCTCAAGTGGAAGGATGATGTCGTCGTTGTAGCTCTTTACTTCTTCACATTCTTCAAGTCTTCACGTAATACTTGTAAGTCTCATATCCTAGTAACTTTCTAGCTAACCTATACGAAGTTGACTCTAATAAATAATCAAGCGACTTTTTAAATGAGTTTTGATTTACTAAAATATGACAACCAAACTTGACATACCAACGCTTGGTGGGTTCAACTGAGCTATGCTCTAACACCCGGTGAGCTGACATAATAATAGGCCACGTGTTGCTATGTGCGCCCAGATAGCCGACATACAAATTTACAAAAGTATACGGGTTGCCACATGCACCCGGTCAGCTGACATAACAATAGGCCGCGGGACGCTATGTGCGCCCGCTCAGCCGACATCACGATTATTATAGGCTACGGGTTGCTATGTGCACTCAGTCAGCCGACATACAAATTTACAAAAGGCTATGGGTTGCCATGAGCACCCAGTCAGCTGACATTACGATAGGCCACGGATTGCCACATGCATCCGATCAGCCGACATGCAAATTCACTAAAGGCTACGGGTTGCTACGCGCATCCAGTCAGCTGACATACTATAGGATATGGATTTCCACACGCATCCGATCAGCCGACATGCAAATTCACTAAAGGCTATGGGTTGCTACGCGCATCCGGTCAGCTGACGTACAAATATACTAAAGGCTACAGGTTGTTATGCGCATCCGGTCAGCTGACATACTTAGGCTACGGATTGCCACACGCATCCGATCAGCTGACATGAAAATTCACTAAAGGCTATGGGTTGCTACGCGCATTCGGTCAGCTGACATTTTATATGCTACATGTTGCTACGGGCATTCGATCAGCTGACATACTATATGCTACATGTTGCTACGTGCATCCGATCATCCGACATACAAGTTCATTAAAAGCCACGGTTGCTATGCGCATCCGATTGGCTGACTTGCAAATTTACAAAAGGCCATGGGCCGCCCCATGCACCCAGCCGTCTACTAACCAATCGCCACGGATAAAAAGAGGCGTTTTTTTTCGAACTCTGGAGTTTAATGGGTGGTGGTGGTGTGTGTGTGTGTTGGGGGGGAGAGTTTAAAACTCCCCCCGCGTTTTGAACTTCCCCGTAACCAAAATCCCTCCGACAAAAAAGGGGGGGAAGGCGGGTTTTGAACTCCCCCAAAATCCCTCCAAAAAAAAGGGGGAGGAAGGCCCGTTTTGAAATCCCCAAGTAACCAAAATCCCTAAAAAAAGAGAGGGGGGAAGGCGCGTTTTGAACTCCCCATTTTAAACTCCCCCGTAACCAAAATCCCTCCAAAAAAAGAGGGGAGGGGCAGAAGAGAGGGGGAAAACGCTCTCCAAAATACCCAATGCCTGAAAGGATAGGGCGCATTTTGAACCCCCAGAGCCAGCCCAAAAATAAAGACGGAAAAAGGGTAAAATAACAGCAGCAACACATACGTAACGATAAAGACAACACAAACAAGATAACAGTAACCAAGTCAAAATCAAGACCACGTGTCCAAGATTACAAAATAAACACACATCAATGCTAAGGTAACGCGCGGAGGGTTTCGCGATCCCGAGAAAGAACCACCTCGACCGTCTTCATCGACTGCAACACACCCAATAATCGTAAAAAGGTCACCAAGCGTTGTCGCTCATAACCACAATAACACGCAAAATAGGGAGGAGATAACCGGAAGCCGTTAATCTGAGCCTCGTCCATCAAACGCTTAGAGTCTGCGATGAGAGCGTCCTAGAGTCCATGCTCATAAGCAAAATGATTAAAAGCGACGGGAAGGACATGAGAAAGGTGATCAAGCCGAATGATCTCGAGAATTAACCGAGTACGTGACATGTTTAAAAAGGGAAGAAAAGACACAAAACATGAGAATTATCAAAAAAAAAAAAAACAGAATTATTTATAAGCAAAAAAAAAACACACACAATTAATGTGGCAATAAATAGCCTGACTATGGCCAACCACCCACCATAAATTAACCCTCACATCCCGACTCACAGGTTAGCCAGCTATCAACGCATGACAATGGGCAGTGTCTGCGTCCAAGTCCCCCATCATTAAGCACGCCTCTTCACACTGAATATTAGCCAAAGTTAATGCCCGATCAGTTTCATCCACCAATTAGTGAATATCATGTATAATCTTATCAGAAACTTGTGACTCCCGCGCGAACGAGAGAGTTTCTTCATGCTCATCATAAGTTTTACGCGTCTTGTCCTGTGAATCATCTTAAGGGTTCGTAGTATACCCACTTCTTCTCTCAACACAATCAAGCGCGCTAGTTCGTCTCGAAGGTCGAACGAAGACACGAGCGCGGATACCGCTGCCAAGGTCAAGGTATATCCAAGAAGATACGGAGCCGCTTACTCAGATATATGAATACGACAGTCGTTGTAGCTAATGCGGGTACGGGCGCTAAGGTTAATACATAGATGTGAAGGGTGCGGGCCATTTGATCAGAATACCAATGGAAAGGGCGAGTGATCAAAAGGTGAAGCTCATGCTATGAACGTTAATGAGATCAGGACCATTGACTATATATATATAGACGGGATGATGCCATAAATGACGTAATAACCGCTTAAATCTGCTGGCGCGTGTTAAGGCACGTGGCAACCTATAGCAGGGACTTCGAGATGGCACCATTAAAGGGCAACAACTGCAATCAAAAGGGAGGACCTAGGAAAAAATATGATATCGTTATCGGGTTATTTGATAACTAACCCGATAGTCAGGAGACTAATGTTGATACATGAAAATAATTACCCCTTAGCAGGGCTAGGAAGCCCCTAAAAGGAGGACAAGCCCACCATGAGACATAGGGGACTTGGGGACTAAATCCCAAGTCCAATAAGTCATGTCCATGAAGTGAAAAGGACAAGCAAGGGATTATGGAGAAGTTGAAGGTTACATTAGGAGGAATGACAATAGTTGTAAATAAGTCTTCATGACATGTGGCATGAGGTCATGGAAAAAAAGGGTTTTTGGAAAAACCTATATAAGGAAGGACATAGTACAATGGAAAGAAAGTTCTCTCTCATTCTACTCTAGGAAAAGGTGTTGTCATTGTTGTGACTAGGACGTGTAGGACCTATCTCATCTTTACCTTTCAACATCCGTCACCATGCAAGTATTAGAAACAAGGTGATCTGGACTTGATAATGAAACATTTTCTTATCTTGCACAACATGATTATTGAGCATGAACGTAGGGACACACGACGTTTGGAAAGTTCTGAAAGGTACTACCTATTACAAGTTGTCTCACCCATCACATTTACAATTGTCTTGGTAGAGGTGAAACACAACCAACGGATGCGTCAAGTTTAGAAGGATCATATAAAAAGTGGGAGAAAGAGGAGGAAGAAAATTCATCAGAAGAACATCAACCAGTTCCAAGTGAAGCTCAAGATATTGATGGTTATGATTATAAAAAGAAAGGTCTTGGTTATGCTCAACAATGAATATGTAGGTGTAGGTAGCAAAAAATGGGTGAAGGGATAGAAGTAAGTTTTCAGGGTTTTGAGTTGAATTTTCTGTGTTGAGCACAAACAGTCTACGGATGAACCTAACTTACAATCGTTCGAAGAATGCTTCACCCTTAGGGATCAAGGAATCAAGGTTTGTCTCAGGGAGAAAGCAGGAAAAAAAAAGATCATAATGATTTTTGGTTACAGAAGAATGACTTATTGATGGTCCATTTATAGCTGCATAAACCCTTGATCTCTAGTCGATCGGTGGTATTAGGATGAGGGATACGATAAATACCTCATCCGTGCTAAAGATAAATCGATGAGTTGAGTATATCATATAAGAATAATGGAGTGACGATGTTATCTCTTGATTCCTGTAAAATCCACAACCGTATGTTCTCTTTATATGTGAGTAAAGATGGATAGTCACATGTGCCGCAGACTTCCAGACCAAAAGTCTAAAGATATCAGTCATTGGTGTGGCATAAGTCAGCCTTCATGTGTGATGTGTTGGCAGGATATCAACACATGTTTATTACTAGTTGATACTTTGGTTACTTATATGTTTATCACTATATGTGATGGATTAAGAGTGAACTTGCGATTCAAGGCTCTGACCTTGTGTTGATTTTTCCCTTTCAGGTAGAAGAATAAGTAAGTGGGTTAGTCGTGGGGTTTTCTTGAGTTTCCGCTTCAGTATTTGGGAAGAAGTAAAACCATTTCATTGATGTAGTTTTATGTTGAATTTGTTTTCCATTAATCTCAACAAGGTTACCACATTGTTATTTACTTCAACAGTTTGATTATTTTAATTTTGGATTATAACCATTTAAAGTGTTTTGAATATTATTTATCTATTTAATAATGTTTATTGGATTATCTTTCATAGTTCTAAGTTATTCTTATTTTAAAAAGAAAAATCTGGACCTACAATAGTGGCACCGCGGCATTTTGAACTCAGTTTTAGTGCTATAATTAACGGGGTGTCACAGTTGGTATCAGAGTACGGTTCCGATTTACTTGGACTGTTCGTATGAGCTTACCGGTTTTTAAGAGTTTTGTGTAAAAAAAAAATTACATTTTTATCGTACAACAATTTATTTTAAGGGTTGAGTAACTGATTTTTTTTTTCATGAGTATTGATCGCCGAATTTTCCTACCAATCTTTTTCTTGGTTTTAATAGAATGATCTTTCGATTTTATAGTTTGGCTTTTGGGGATGGGGGCGTACGGTTAGCAGTTAAAGTGTTTAGTCTTTCTTATTAATTTGTTTGTGCTTGACATGGTTGGTTTCAGTGTCATATTGAAGATAATATCAACTCTTGTTCTACATTGAGGTATGCTGATTTCGAGGACGAAATCGTTTTTTTAGGGGGGGAGAATGTAACACCCGGTTACTTATATGTTAGTGATTAGGCCGCCCTTAGAAAAAACTTGTGTTTAGATAACACATATAACTTAGGTTAGGTTAGTATAATAAATATAAGATAAATTAGCTTAGTTGAATAAAAATAATAAACCTAGTGTTTATTCGGCTGGAGAGAAAAAGAAGTCGATACTGTCCCCACTTAGCCACTGCGGTTATCCGACAGTGTGGGGTTTTGTAACGGGTATCTCTGTGGTGATCCAGCAGCAACTTCCCAGGAGGTCACCCATCTCTGGATTACTCCCGCCCGAGTACGCTTAACTATAGAGTTTTTCGCCAACTCTGGAGCCAATTATGCTGAAAAGGCATCAGTGTTAGGAAAGGACAAACTATTACTTATATTTCATACGACCAACCACTGCCAAATATCGGGGTATTACAATACCACCACCTTAAATTGGAGTCGTCCTCAACTCCGGAATATATCTAGGCCCAGATCTTCGACGTTCCCTACCCCTCATGAGAAGCACCTGGACCAATCCCGTCCAGCTTACCTTCCCACCCTCGGCAGGTGACCAATCGTCGGCTCTGATACCATTTGTAATGACCCGTCCCTCCACCGATATTGTCCCCACTTAGCCACTGAGGTTGTCCGGCAGTGTGGGTTTTTTCAGCGGGCATCTCTGTGGTGATCCAGCAACAACTTCCCGAAGGTCACCCATCCCTGGATTACTCCCGCCTGAGCACGCTTAACTGCAGAGTTTTCTGCCAACTCTGGAGCCAATTGTGCTTAAAAAACCTCGGTGTTAGGAAAGGAAAAACCATTACTTATATTCCATTCGGCCAACCACTACCGAATATCGGGGTATTACTGCTTTTTGTGATTCCACAAACCCAAGATCCGTTGTTGTCTCCTTGTAAGAGTGGGGAGAACAAAACAGTTGCAGGGTTATCAGATGAATCACACAAGGGTCTAAAGTTCTAGGGTTACCGGAAGATTGGTTGGATGGTTTTTCTGTGGATTGATGGGTTAAAATGGAAGGAGAGGATTGATCAGAAGATTCTGCAATTGTGAGAGATCATAGGAAAGATTGTGGAAGTGAAAAAACACACAAAGAGGTTTATAGGATCTAACAAGATGATACCATCTTAGATTTATAAACAAGATATGTTAAAGTCTCACAACTGTGTAAATTGTTAATTTCTCATTTAATATTTATACAAGAGATACAAGTTACAAAAGATTCATTCAATCCTAATCTAAACAAATTATACGAGATTGCAGGATAAGTTAGAACTTGTTACAACAACCTTGAAGTTGAACTGTACGAAAGACTTGGACTTTCAACAGACCACAGTTTCTATACACCTGGCAACACATTGAATCTTGACGGAAGACTTGGACTGTTGGGTAACTGATGGTGTGTGCATTGACTGCACACTAGACTGGAACAAATATAAACATATGTGACAATAAGTCATCCAGTAGTGTTGGTACACTTCCAATAACATCATATGCTCAAAAGAAAGATATTGAGGATTTAGGGTTTATCGCGATGACTTCTATTAAAGAAACAAATATGACCATCAAGGATTTCTCAGCAGTTGTGTCAGGACCTTGGTAAAAGGAGGAGGAGGAGAAAAGAGATATATTTTGATGATGTAGTTAGTGTTGTTTGGACTTTCTATTCGTAGACCTCTAGCTATTCTACGTTTATGAATTTACTTTACTGAAATTTAGTTTTTTTTCTTCTTCTTTTTGTTGTGTTATCTGTATTTTGAAGACCATAATTACAATGTACAATCAATTTGTTATGACTTAGGATTCAGATATAAAATGAAGGTTTTTGTTGGTAAGAAAAGTGATGCATATCAAGCTTAACTTCAGTGAAGCGTATTAAAAAGAGAATCACTACAGTGCCTAGTTAACATCTCCAAAGCGAGATTACAAGGCGCATTTGGGGTGTGACACTAGCCAAATATTACATTTCTCGATTAGAAGCTTTGTCGTGAATGATGACAATGATGACAATAGTGTGGAAAACGGGTTTACTGGAAAAGATGTATGCGGGTCGGGGAACGGGACTGTAAAAATGATTAGAGTTGAATTATACAGTCGTTAAATCTCAGAGTGCAGCGCATTTTCCTTGTTCTAATTTGTATTTTTCATGGCATCAAGTGTAACAAGTGTAATGAATCGTGGCCATCTCTTTCTATCATAAGTCAGGTTCTAAGATAGAGTCAATTTGAGTCATACATACAGTCTTAGTTAGTCAATTTGTGTCATACATATGTGGTAAGTTACTAACGAGAATGATCATGATTAAGGCTGCACATGGGCCGGTACAGTCTGGTTTTCCTAAGAACCCGGTACGTGTACCTCATGTTTACCGGTTCTCTATTGTGAGTACTTGTACATGTACCTGTACCGGTACCGGTAAGACAGGTCCGGTTCCAGTCCGGTACCGGGCTTTTACCTGCTCTTCTAAACATCAGTTTCATCCTCTTCTCTGTCAATTAAATCCAAATCAAATCCTAGTCTGTGAATTCTTCTCTGGCTTCCATCATCAAACCAAAAGCATCAGAATCATCCCTTCCATGTTCCAATTGAGTTACAGATACATCTTCACCCATCTATTATCTCTGACGACTCCTGCAACTTACCAACTCATACTGCCTAATCTATCAAACCCTAATCGATCTAATTTAAACCCATCATCCACAGCAACACGAACTCTGCATCTTCTTGCTAGTAATTCAAGTGAACCCAATCATCAAAACCCATCTCACTCTCAATCTCTTCTTTCGTGTTCTTGTATTCGACTCTCTAACCAATTACAACTTTGAACTAACCTTCAATCATCAATTCCATTACCCATCTTCACTGAATCGACTTCATCTCTTAGATCTTCTTCTCCACCAGCAGTACTGTCAACACCTCACACCGTACCAATTTCAATCTCTCAATTCCAGAACCCATCGATCTCTTCTACATCTCGAGTTCAACAGCAGCAGCAATCATACAAATTGAGTCATAAAAACACATAGGTCGGTTGCTCTTCAAAAACAAAAAGAAAAAGAAAAAGAAAATGAATGAATGAATTTGTCGACTAGATATCTTAATACCTAGAATGGAGGGATGCGATTAATCCCATTCTAATAATCTAACGACTCATATTGACCGGGGTCCGGTACAGGTCGGGAATCCATTGGAACCGATTACCTGTACCGGTACAGAGCCGGTTCCCTACTCCATTTCCGTTCCCCGTACCTCCTCCCCGGTTCCGGTCCGGTTCTAATTCTTTTTTTCCGGTTTTAGTGTGGTTCACCGGTTCCGGTTCGGTTCCTGTGCAGCCTTGGTCATGATTTAAAAATAAAAGAAACTGGAAAGTGTTACATGTAGTTCTATCAGTAGTTTGGGTTTATGTACTAATACTACGAGATACGCTCTAAAACAGTCTATCCCAATCAATGAAAGAGAGTCTAGCCGAAGGAGTATAAAATCCACAGTAAGATAAAAGGATACTAGACTATTCGGCAAACCGTTTTCCTTTTCTCTCTTTTTTATCATTTTAATTTAGTAAGGCAAATTGTTTGCCTTTTATTTTTCATTTTAGTTTCATAAGACAAACTGTTTGCGCCTATTTTTTTTCATTTTTATTTGTTAAGGTAAACTATTTGTCATTTTCTTTTTCATTTTAGTTAGTATGACAACAACAAAAATTCGTTCATTTTATTTTCATAAGTCAAACCGACAAAAAGTCAAACCGTTTGTCGTTTGTTTTTTCATTTTAGTTTCATAAGGCAGACAATTTTCCTTATAGTGAAGACTTTTACTCAATCCTTCAACCGAAAGAGAAGGGTGATTGAGTTTGGAGTGAAAGGGGTTTCCCTCTACCCATAGTTGAGAGTTTTTTTCATTCTAAAAGAGAAACATAAACAAAGTCTGCAAGTGCAAGTAAATGATATTTACTGATGAAGCTTGGAATTTCAATATCCAGAGAAGCTCAAATGAACAAGAGTTGGGATCAATTGTAAATCTATTGCAATTGCTGGAAGATTTCTCTACTATGGTTTCCGACCCAACAGCCGAAGATGGTAGAAATGGGATCTAGGCAATGATTTTACAGTTGCCAATAGCTACTCTTTGCTTGATGTGGATGCAAAGCTTAACATTTCATCGCAAGTTTGGAACCCAAAAGTTCCTCTAAAGGTGACCTTCCCAGTTTGGACTTTATGCTACAAGGGAGCGTCCACATTGGATTTTCTCCTAAGAGCTGGTAAGATCAACCCAAGCTTATGCCTTTTCTGTACATCTAAAAAGTAGACTCACCAGCATCACCTTTTGCTCGGTAATTCCTTGATGTAGTTTTGGTGTCATAGCAAAATATTTGTAGTATACACAAGTGTCTTTGTACCTGTTAGATTTCCTCAATCATCATTATCACTGACTTCAAAAACAATTTTTCTTCTAAGCGACTTCGGAAACTTGTCAACTGTAGATAGGCAGGCAGAACTCATTGATGTCTTAGTACCTGTTGAAACCCTGATACTATTTGCTGCTACAGCCAAACGTTTACCAACTTCGGTTCTTCCAAATTTCCCCCTCAAAGTTTCTTGTTTTGGTTTTGTACACAATGGACCGGGTAGCAACGAAGATGGTGTTTTCATTAAATGAGGTGTTCTCTGATCTACATTTTTTTTGCTTCTTGAGAACTTCTCTAGGTCAACTGGGCAGCCTGAATGAGCTTCAACATCATTCTTACTGACATAATCTACATCCGGAGACTTCGCCTCTTCGTACTCGGGGAAATATCTTGTAATAATACCATTCACTGATATGGGGGTCTCCGCTGTTGGCAGAGAAATCCCTTCTTCTCTGGGGTTCGAGTCTATTTTGTTCCCAACGTTACAGCAATGTCCTCGGGGAGTAACTCCGGAATCTTCCTTAGATATGTCACCAAATTCACCGGCACACGGGTAAGAAGAGTTGCTCACAAGATCTGCTTCTATGAGAAGAAACCAGGTTCCGTTCCACCTCTGGAAAACACTCTTGATTGGCATTGAATCAGGGAGATGATAGAAGAATGATTTCCTTTTCACCTGTAGAAACCGAGAATAACATGAAGTACACCACAAAAGAAATACACATTTGAATATTTAAAACGTCCAAAAGAATTTCTCATACCATCAAACCAGTGATCCTGATTTTTCCAAGACTGGGGAAGCATTTGAAGTGTTCCGATATGAACTCTCCTAACAAAAATTGTGACAAATAACAGATTATACAAAACTGATGATTATGATAATGAACAACTGCACAATCAGTATGCTAGTGGAAGATCTTCACATTTCTACGAATAAGTTACCGAATCCCCAACGTGGTCAAATTTGAGGAACATAGCGTCACAATAAAGTAAGAAACGGCAAGAGATGAGTTCAAGTCTTTTCTCCGCAAAAATCAGAACATCATAAATGCAAAATACAAATATGTTTGGTACATGAAAAGAGGTTTAACAGATATCAGTGTGGCTTTTTTTTATTCTCAAAAAAGTAATTGTATCAAGGGCACACAAGCCGTGCAGGGGAGCATACAAAAGCACAAAGAAAAAACTAAAGGAACAAAAGTTCCAAGAATATCAGAACAAGCAACTAGACGTACCAAACAAACATTTCTTTAACTGAAGCAAGCATATCAAAGCACAATAATTCGTCCTTGTACTTACAGTACCATTATGGAAGAGTCCCATTACTTTGGATTTAAGCTCATTTTGGAGTTGAATCCTTGAATTGGCTCAGATAAAGCCAGTTTTGTGATTGCTAATAAGCCGGTTCAGCGTGGCTAACTTAGAACACAATAACGCTTGTCTTCTGCTAAAATACTAATTGAATTCTTTAATCCCAATGAATCAGTCTTGATACAGTGAACAACCAATAGATTATGTGAGTAAACTTATCAGACAGCAATAAACCCATCACAATGCGTAAGTTATGTGAGTGTTGTTAAGTTTCTAGCACCAAAACTGAGAGTATCTACTAGTGCAACAGCATCATGGACGGAAAATTGAAAAACCCTAAATAAGCATCAAAAAGGTGTTTTACTGTACATACATCCGAACAAAGGAAATAATCGAGATCATACATAACAAAATCTAGTGAAAAACAACGTTATACTGAAACCTAATTGTAATATATTGCTATTCAATCCATGAAGAAAATAAAATACACAAATAGAAAAGATGAAAGTTTCCTTACTTACTTTTTAGGTCTATCACAGAGAAATCGGGAGAGACATCCATCGCTATGTTGGTTTGTAAGGTCGTTTGTATAAAAACAGGAACTTTGACAGACGAATAAGAAGAATCCATTGGAGGAGATGAAGAAACTCTGAAATGCTTCACTGTATGTATTTATACTGGCGTTGCCTACAATGTTTCTCCCGCCCCACGCATATTAACACCCGAACAAACATGCATCGTAAATCAAGGAACGAGGAGGAGGAGCTAATTCGGAGCCAAGAGATCTTGAATGGGAAAATTAGGCTATCGCCCCACCCATGGGTTACCCATAATATAAGGCCCTTAATTAAAAAAACGTAAATCTAGGTTTTAAATTATTAAAAGATATTCGTACCCTTACAATTAAATAAAATTTAAATTTAAGCCCAAAATTATTAAAATATAGTAAACATGATGTCACACCCATCTTTACCACCGACCGCCACCACCGCCGCCTCCGACCACCACCACCACCGACAACCATCGCCGTCCACAACTACCATCGCCGCCCACCACCACCGACCACCGCCTCCCATCAACAACACATGGATGTGTAATCAGAAGTTACACATGCACATCGCATGTGTATCCAGAAGTTACACATCCATATGACATGTGTATCCAGAAATTACACATCCATATAACATGTGTAATGAGAAGTTGCACATTAAAAAAATTGACATCAAAAAGAAAACACAAAAAAATTACATGTATTACTTTAATATTCATTTACAATAATTTTTTAGCATGTGTAACTAGAAGTTACACACGCATTTGTCTAGTGTAATTGAGAGTTACATATACATCTATCTAGTGTAATTGAGAGTTACACATGCATCTGATTTGTGTATTCAGCGTCAACTCCAATTCCAGCGAGACCATTACCACATTTAAGCAATTAGCTTTTATGAAGTTATCTGAAACCTGAAATATAACAACAAGCAATCAGTATTTATAAGATTAAAATGAACAGTACATACAACAATGTATATTCAGTTTTACATGCATCTGACTAGTGTAGCTAGCAGTTATACTTTTTGAGAGTTGGTTTACGGATGATCCATTTTTAACCAACAATCTAATGCTTTTTCCAGCACAAAACAACACGAAAACCAGTAGATAATAACATCAAACTGATTATACTTTAATTGGAGGATAATTTAAGTAAATTGTAATGAACAAAACTCATCATACATTAGATTGCAGTACCATTTTGATCTAGCTTGTGCTCAAAATGGTAGACTACTGAACGTGAAATACACACTACGAATACTGAATGAGAAGTTGCACATTAAACCAGGATGAGACAGAGTTAATCCATAAGTACAGGTCTAACTAAGGGTTCAGTGCACGCTGGAAGGAAAATACATACTATGAATATTGAAAAGCAAAAAACTGTGAATTCTTATGTATAACGTACCATATCCAGAGTGAAAACCCCTCAATATGGATTTTGTCATTCTTCGTGCATGAGATCGAGAGTGAATTTGGGTTGGTTTGCAGCTGATGAATCCATCTTTAACCAACTTCCTAATGTGTTTCCTTGCACAAAACAACACAAAACCAGTAGATTCAACAAAAAATAAGCATAACGTAGATACAAACAGTAGATCCACATAGCATGTGCAACTAGCAGTTACACATTCGATTATCATGTGTAACTACCAACTACACATCCAATTAGCATGTGTAACTAGCAGTTACACATCCAATTAACATGTGTAACTAGTATCTACACATCCATATAACTTAAAGATATATGACTTAAAGATGAGCAAAAGAAAGAAAAGTTGAGATTAAACCCAGGCAGCAATTGCTGCTGTGTAGAACAGGTGCAGGCAAGCTCTTTCAGGATCTCTGTCAAGCACTTGGAAGATAACACAATCACAATCGTTGTTGTCAACCACGAAGATAAGACCTTGGGTGTTTTGGAAGTAATGTCTACATAATGGGGGTAGGAAAGTGCCTGCAATTGCTTTTGTTTGTTCAGCCACAACAATCATAGTATAAAAGATCACAGAAAGGCAGTTGATAACTTAACTTAGCATGTGTAATTAGGAGTTACACATGCACCTGACTAGTGTAACTGAGAATTACACATCCATATATGACATGTGTATCCAGTAGTTCAATGAAAACACATATGTAACTATAAGTGTGTGTTTGTGTTGAGTACTTACCGGATGACTTTTGATCTTCCATCATCTTCATTCTTCTTTGTGCATCATCACATAACAAAATTCTTTGATTTGTGATTTTCATTCACAATTTCATCTGGTTTTGAAATTGTTTCAGCTTCAGATCTGTTCAAACAAATTGAACAACAACAATTGATGATCAAAAACAGAGAACCAAACAAATCAAACAAAATCGAAACTAACTAACAAAATATATAATGGATGTGTAGAGGAAAGTTACACAAGCTAATTGGATGTGTAGAGGCAAGTTACACATGCAATTTGGATGTGTAGACGCAAGTTACACATGTTGTGCATCATCATCAAACATGAGAAACTCAATCACATGACCACTTCCTTCTTACCATGACCAGAACCAGATACAACATACAAATTATACATACAGTAGTTCATAAAAGCACTAACCACAACGAAATAACATTAATCACATTCCCAAACTTGCTAGTCTAAAACTCATCAAAATTCCAAGACTCATACACTTGCACGGTAATTTCTAAGTTTCAAACTACCCATACACATTAATGAAACAACACATAACATGTAATATTACTATAAATTTGTACACAAAATACATTTATTCATAAAAAATGCTGAAAATAAAGAAAGTTATGTCAAATAAGAAAACATGAATCAACTTACTTACCACTGACTTCAAATCCTCCTCCAAACCTGCTCCAATACCACCACCTCTACCACCACAACCTCCTCATCCTCCACCACAACCTGCATATCCACCACTAACACCACCATAGATTCATTAATCAAACTCAAAATGTGTAGGCAAGATAAGCAAAATAAAAACAACAACAAGTCAACTACTGGCTCCATAGATTCATATGACTTTTGATCTTCCATCATCTCCATTCTTCTTTGATTTGTTGTGCATCATCACATAAAAAAAATCTTTGATTTGTGATTCTTATTCACAATTTCATCTGGTTTTGAAATTGTTTCAGCTTAAGACCTGTTCAAACAAATTGAACAACAACAATTGATGATCAAAAACAGAGAACCAAACAAATCAAACAAAATCAAAACTAACTAACAAAATATATAGTGGGTGTAGAGGCAAGTTACACAAGCTAATTGGATGTGTAGACGCAAGTTACACATGTTGTGCATCATCATCAAAATGAGAAACTCAAGCCAGTGCTTCATATTTCCATAATCTAAACACTCGTAAACAAGCATTAGGAACTTCCAACACAACACAATTAAATCATGTTTTCATGTTATTTACATATAATAATTTTATGCTTTCAAAATTACTAATAAACAACAAATATTTTAGCAGATCAGAACACTCTTAATTGATAAAAGGAAACTACCAACATTTAATATAACATACTTGAAATCTAGATAATATGATAGTCTAAATCTGAAAAATCAAAAAATCGAGCAACAACAATAACAACAACGTTCAAAACTTACATAGATTGGAGATTTGTTGATTCGGAATAAATCGTATTGGTCTTTTCCTCCAATCTGAATGGAATCATCCAAAATGAAAAATCAAAACATGATTACAACAAACGAAAAAGAATCACTACCGATTGAAGTTTATCTGATTTCAATGATCTCATATGGGTCGAAATATTAAAACACGATGAATCTGAAATTATATTTAAGAATAGATCAAAATTTCAGCAACAAATCCTAATAAAGAGATTTCGTAAAAAAAATAGAACTCTGAAAACCTTAGTTCCAATTGAAGAGAATGATAAAAGGATTATAGATCTAAACTATGATTCCAAATCGGATCAAAAATTCGAAGTGAAATCAAATAAATTAGGGTTTTGAAACCGTAAATCAGTCATTCATAAGTTTATTTTTGTTAAAAACATAACGAGATTTCAATTGAATCGAATATAGAGATGAGAAACTTATTTGTTTTGTTAGATTTGTTGATGAAATTGTTGCGATTCAACATTAATCTTCTGATATGCAAAACCTAGAAATAATTTTCGCCGCGCCGAGAGAGAAAGATAATAGAGAAATGAAAATATCTTCTGATATTCCTCTTGTTTATATAGAAAAGGATAGTTTTGTCAATATCAAAATACATAATATAAAATTATGGGCCAGATCTTAAAAGAAATTGATATTTTGGGCCTAGTAATATCATTTTTCTAATGTATGGAGTTGATAGTAAAGGATCCATTATGTGGGGTTTCTATATGTTTAACCCATATAGTAGGGGGGTTATAGTAGTTTTCACATCTTGAATTTGGGTAAGCTTCCTTCCAAAGGGTTACTATCACAGTATCATTATTTTTTTTCATTTTAGCCTCCAGTTATTTTATTTTTTTTAGCCTTTGGATTACTATAATTTTTTTTCTAATTTCTTAGAATGAATAAACTCAATACATCTAAAAAAATCAGAATTCATTTTGTAAAGAAATCAGAATTCATTTTACAAGATGAACTCTAACAACAATAGTATCCCGATCAACATCAGTAAGATTTTTTAGAACTCATTTCATGGAATAAACAACAACAATACACCTACAAAAGTTCAGAATTTATTATGCTAGATGAACTCTAACAATAGTAGTATCCAGAGCTATATTACTAACATTCTTTAGAATTCATTTCATAGAATGAACTGTTAGAGCACTGCTCGGTCGAACTCGCAAGCGTTGCTATCTCAAGCTTGTTTGTCAAGTTTAGTTGTAAAAACTATAACTCTTGATTTCTAGTCTACTTATAGCTATGTCTCGAATTAGGATAGAATGTGTAGTTGAGCTTTAGACTTCACGGCGTTCATCGATTGAAGACGAAGAACTACTAAGGGGATCTTGTGGAACTTCATCAACAAAAGGTATATAAAGACTTGAACTCATCTATCACTCATAAGTCTATTATTTTCTATCTCTTATTGAGACAAAAGTCGTATAGCTATATAGACTTTACATTATACACATTTGATATTTCAAGCTGAGTTTAACTCGCTTATATATTTCTCGAAATATATGTTGGATAGCTTTTTGCTTTAACCACGTTCATCGTTATTATTGACGAAAGTCAAAAGATGATCATGTGAAAATAACCTGGTAACATCTTACATGATTTGTGTGAGACAGTCATTTGATGTAGGCTCGGAATGTTTCGTATTGATCATTCGATCACTTGAAAATTTCTTATAAGCTAATAGTTTTTGTGAGACAGTTATTGTCATCTTCTAAAAATGTTTCAATGATTTAAATGGGAGTTAAGAGGTAAACCCATGTCTGGATACATTACGGTTTATGTACTTAGTGTACGAATTGTTTTGACGGAATTCAGAACCGGAAGTTTGCATACCCATTCGCAAACTTATTCAACTGTTTAAGTCAAGGTACTTAAGTTTGCATACCCGTTCTAAAACTAATTTAACTGTTGAAGTCAGGGAACCAAGTTTTCGTACCCGTTCGCAAACAGTTTCAGAGTTTGGTTCGGAGCAAAAGTTTGCGTACCCGTTTGCAAACTGTCGGCTTATGACCAATGTCCGGAACTTAAGTTTGCGTACCCGTTTGCAAACTTAAGTGGTTCAGGTTCTTAAATCGGTTAAGTATGATTTCATACTCATGAACAAATACATTTATAAATTAAGGAATGCAATCTTTGCAAACCGTTGCTAAAATGTTCATGAACTGATTCTTTTGAATCAATCCGATTTTGCTTCAATTGTGTCTTGTATATTTCTATGAGAATATAAAAAATTGAACACCTCTATGAGTAACACAATTAGATTCATTTGATTATCAATTGATCTAGAAGTGTTAAGATTAACAAGGTTAAGAGAAAAGTGTTCATATGGCTAACTTCGGTTAACTGTTATTGAGCCAACTCAATATACACGTTTAGGTACGGTTACCCATATCTAAATGAAGGTCTATTTCATTTGTGTGTAACAAGCTAAAGACCATCTAACGGTGGAAAGATATTAGCTTGAATCTTAAATCAGGTTTCATCTAACGGTGAATATTGATTGGTTCGTTCCAAAGTTATCAAACTCTGATTTCAATACTATATAAGGGAGAACTCTAGCAACTGGGAAACCTAATCCCCACACCTCCTGTGTGATACTAGTTGCGACTAGAGTTGATTCTCATTTAACCTAGGTTTTTCCTAAAACCATTATAGGTTACCGACTTAAAGACTTCATTGGGATTCTGAAGCCAGACCCAACTATTTTCTCTGTAGTTGCGTGTTCTGATCTTACTCTGTTCTATCGTATTGAGTACTATCTTCTCTAAGATTTGCTCGATATTTATCTACGATAAGTAAGATATAAAAAGTAATCACAAAGCTCTTCGTCTCATTCTTTGTGATTCCACAATAACTTATTCTACTACCATATAGTTAAGTTATTGTGAGGTGATTGATATTTCTAGGTTGTTCTTCGGGAATATAAGACCGGATTATAAATTGGTTTATGTTCACCTTGATTTATCAAAAGACGGAACAAAACTTCGTAGGTATTTCTGTGGGAGACAGATTTATCTATTCAAATAGACTTTTCTGTGTGAGACAGATTTGTTTATCAAGTCTTTGACTTTGGGTCTTAGCAACTCTTAGTTGTGTGTGAGATCATCTAAGGGAATCAAGTGTGTAGAGTCCTGTTGGGATTCATAGGCGTAAGGAACGCGACTGTACCTTAATCAGTATGAGATTGGTTAGGGCTCTACTACATTCCAGTCCGAGGTTAACTTATAATAGGCTAGAGTATGTAGCGGCTTAATACAGTGTGGTGTTCAAATCTGGACTAGGTCCCGAGGTTTTTCTGCATTTGCGGTTTCCTCGTTAACAAAACTTGTGGTGTTTGTGTTATTTCTTTTCCGCATTATATTTTCTATATAGTTGAAATATCACAGGTTGTGGGTAGTTAAATCAATTGGTAAATCTAACCTTTGGTTGTTGATTGAAATTGATTGACACTTGAACATTGGTCTTTGGTACCGTTCGTTTCTCATAATGATCAGGCTCGCTGATTTCTATATGTTTGATTTGTTGATTACATTGAGAAACGGAGATATAACTCTAGGATATATTTTCCTTGATTGAGTCTGACTGTCTAGTTGATTCTCTTGGAATTATATTGGAGTTAGTTCATACAGATTTCCTAAACAAAATATTGGGTATGGTTGTTAGACCCACGCTTTTTCAATTGGTATCATAGCAGGCAAACACGTTTAAGACCTCATAAGTCTGTGTTTGTAGCAATCTGACTTTATGGACAAAAACTCTATCTCTATAAACGTACCACCAGTTTTCGATGGCTCGAATCACTTATGGTGGAAAATTGATATCTGTGCCTTCCTTCAAGCATGTGAATTTCAATCATGGATTCATGTAGTTGATGGCTATTATCCTCCGGTTGTTACAGAAGGCGATGTAACTTTTCCAAAGGATATTGGTGCATATGATCCTGCCGAGATCTCGCTGCAAAGCAAAATTATGACGGATTAAATGCTATCATCCATGCCATTACTCCAGATCTTCCGCACCATGTGACTACGTGCACTAATTCTAAAGATGCTTGGGATATCTTAGAAATGGTATTCAATGGAAATTCCTCTGAGAAAGAAGCTAAGCTTCAAAACCTAAATTATGAATGGGAAAACCTTCGTATGGCTGATGAAGATTCATTGATGAGTTTAATCACAAAGTGTCTGAAATTGTTAATGCATCTTTTGCGTTGGTATACTATTCCTGAAAAGGACATTGTGATAAAAATTCTCAGATCGTTGCTAGCTAGATACTATTCTAAGAAACATGCCATCGTTGAAGGAAATAACCTTGATACACTTTTCAGAAACTCACTCATTGGAAAGTTAAGTGTTCTTGATCATGATCAGAACACAGCCAGAACATCCGCGTTCAATGTTGTGACCAACACAAGAATTTCTCCTAGCTTGTCTTGGGCTGATGAATGTTTTTCAAATCATATTGATCCTGACAGGTCATTGTTTTTACAAAAGATCAAGGATATCGTGAGAAGAAGCAAAAGATCTGAGGAACATCTCTTTCTCTCTGATGCTTCAAATGATTCAATACAAGGAAAATCAATTCAGTTGGTCAATCCGCATATTTCCGAAGTTTGAACAGAAATTTCAGCTTTCACAGCAAAAACTTCTACTAACTCAAATTATGATTCAGAATGCGAGTCTGACACTGAGATTTTTGAATTCTTGGATAAAAATAAAGAAATTCACCAAGAAAATCTTCAACTAAAAATGAGGTTGAAGAAACTTGAATCATCACTTCAGGTGAAAAGTCTTGAGATTGACTGTCTTAATGATGAATTCACCAGAACCCTATCCTTAAAAGGAAAAGAGATTAATTCTCTTAAGTGTGACCTACAGAGGTTATCTGGAAGTTCCGACAAGATTTCAACAATGTTATTTAGTCAAGAAGTTTTTTGGAAACACAAATGGTTTAGGGTTCAAAAGCAAGATCGTAAGCACAAATACCTCCTTCATTTCGGACGGTTCTGGAATAATGGGTGTTAAAAGTTGTGATAAACAGGAGTCAATTCTATAAAACGAAAATTCATCTTTGAAGTGTTTGTTTTGTGGAAATGCAAATCATGATAAAAGTAAGTGTTGAAAATTCAAGAGGAACAACAAACGAATTGCCAAACTTCAGAATAACATGCAAAGGATGAATCTGGTTTTGAATAACCAACATGGAACTCCTGAAGATAAGAAGAAGTCTAAGAGAACCAGAGTCAGTTGAGGTAAGAAATCTGTTTATACAACAAACCTTGATAAGTCACCATGTGACATAAGATGTGAGCATTCCGCTCACTCCATCACTATCTAATTATAGTGATGGTTGCATCCTCATTGTTAACTTAAGAATATAAGGATTGCATCAAGGTTGCTCAAGTCTTGTATAGTTGTTAATTTCTTATCCTCGACAGTTTTAAGTTTATTTAAGTTAAAATTTGTAATTGAATATTTTCTTGTCAGAAATAGATATTGGATCGTGAACCGTAAATACTTTTTCAAAAGTTTTCTTTAGGGTTTACCCTTCTGGTGCTCTATTTATATTCATTTGTGATCAAAATGCCCTTCACTCCTTTCTGTTTGGAAGATACAGTATCATGGCTCCTGTAACTAGAGGTACCGCAAAAAGGGATGCAGTAGAAGCAGTTATGTGTATCTTTGTGAAGGAATCCATTCCTCAAGTAAGAAAAAGGAGAAATCTACAAATGATGAAAAAGGTTCTTCCTCTAACTGTTTTTTGTCTATTTGTCTAGATGATAATAACTTTAGGGCTATGGTGAAAGCTTTCATCAGCAAAAGAAATGATTTAAAATCTCAAATCATGTTCTCTTTGGAAAAGATAACTCACTATGAACAAATGTTATCTCTGACAAAGAATACCTTGTGTAAACTGAAAAGAGAACTTAGTGAATTAACTGATATTTCTGAAGATCTGGAGGAATTAAATGATCCCATAATCAATGGATTCTTCAATAATGAGAAGGAATTCTCAGTAGATGCCCTGAGAAAGCTCTACAATATCTGGGAAACTTCTTATAAGAATTTATTCTTGTGTTTTAAGAAGGATAACTAGGGTTTGGAATAGCAATTATTGTGATTACACATAGCTATTGCCAACGATTTTCATCTTGCAATGTTTTTAGATTTATTTATTTAAATTCTAAGTTATTTGAAAGATGATTTTGCAGTATTAATCTTTATTGGTTTCATATATTGCAAATAATGTTATGGGACATGTGTGTTTACGTCCGCGAACTATGATTGTCCCATATATGTCAAAAGTTAAGTCTATTATGTAATTATGAAAATATTGATGGAAAATAGAATGAACTTTTGATGTTTATGTCAAAGATTAAGTCTATGGTATCATTATGCAAATTTTGATGAAAAATAGAATGAATCTTTGAATATTCCGCATTATTGATCTTTCCCTGATCCACTTCTATGTGAAAGTACTATATGGCTCCGTAAGTTTTCTTATGTTGAGCATTTCCGATCATTGAGGTTCTTTTGTGGTTAATTTAATTGAGTTTTCTGGATACAAATTCATGTTTCATGTGATTTGTTAATGTCCAAAGAAATCCTTCTTTTCTTGTAAAAGTAAGGTCGCTCTTGTTGTTCTTTCGGGAATTACATTTTATGGGGGAGAGTTCTTAATTGAACTTGTGCTTAATTGCCAAATCTTTGTGGGGAGTGCAGCTGTGGAATATTGTAGGAGTTTTCTCGTATCTTTATAAACTCCTTGATGAATACACTAAGTTTCGACTATGTGAAATCATCGAAACAAAGTTGATATGTTCTCTTTTAGTCATGAAGTATCTCTTTGAGAATTTCATTATGATCCCACTAGTTTTCGTACCTTTGCCAATTTATATTGACAAAAAGGGGAGAATTAATGTGTAGTTCACACTACAAATACATATGGTTTACGGATCATTATGTAAGGGGGAGTGGTTTTCATGTGAGATGAAGTATTGACTAAGGGGGAGTTATACATATCACCAAAGTATTGTTGTCAAAGTTGTGATACAATTGGACTTTGATGTTGTGTAATACTATGACACTGTATAACAATGATTGAGAGCTACTATTTTCTCATTGTTATAACTACGGATCTTCAACAACTATGATGCTGAGTTGAACACGTTCATAATCACTGGAGTACTTGGAGTGACAAAGAATTCGAGGAATGTTGAAGAACCAAGGAAATCAAGCATTTGGATGAGAAGCTAAATTTTTTATTTATTTTGTAATCCATATGTATTGATAGTTTTGTCACTAAAATTGACAAAGGGGGAGATTGTTAGAGCACTGCTCAGTCGAACTCGCAAGCGTTGCTATCTCAAGCTTGTTTGTCAAGTTTAGTTGTCAAAACTATAAATCTTGATTGATGAGTGCTTAATTCTTACATATTTACCACTCAAAATACATTTTATTAGTTCTTCATTTTTTATTTTTTTGTTTGCTTTTGCAGTTATTAGAAAATAAATTTCGGTTGGACTAAAACGCGAAACTTCGTCTCTAAATGAATAAATGAACCCGATGAACGAATTTGGCCAGCCTATCGGTGGATACACCACTTATGCGGAACGGATTAGTGGGCCGAGATCGGTGAAATGATTGGAAATGTTAGCTTGGTATCTTGAAGTAAAGTGTGTAGATTGCACCATCTTCTGGACTTATTTCCAACAATATATAATTAAGTTGTGCCAAGCTATTCTAGGGTATCTGGTTTACACAAAAACAGATAGTGGGACACACAAATAGTTTCCAAAGCGAGCATCTCCTTGAGCACGTGGAGTGTGTGAACCTGGAATTGGTTAAACAAAGAAAACACATGGTGGAAAGGACAAGAATATATTGCATGCAATCAAGGACAAGAATTCAATCTTGGGAAGTTGAAAGGCCAAGAATATATTGCATGCAATCAAGGAATTAAATTATTACATTGAAGAGATATTGGGGTATTGTTATAATAAAGAAACAAAACAATTTTACTTCCTTTGGATGTCAAATGAGCACGTTTTGGCAGAAGATGTTACGATGAACTCACGATGTCGTCAATTTTAGAGAACCTACCAGTATATAAGATGGAGCGTCCGTGGAAGTGGGGGAGTTCGGGAGGGCCAAGAGCCGACACCTCTATAGCTTTAGATTATTTCTTTTGTTTTCATTTTTGTAATGGAAAGCTAGTTCTCTCCGCCGGGCTAAGGAGGAAGCTAATAAATCGTGTAAGAAATTCTAGTACTCTTTGAATAAATATTCTTTTGGAGCTTAAATGTTTTAATTAATCTCTCTTCATATTTAGCTTCATTTTCATTGTTTTGGATAGTCTTCGGCTGTTGATCTTTTATAAGCGAAGGAGGTTATACTATTTTGGTACAACATAAAGTTGTAATATTTGTTTTAATCGTTATATATTCCAAGACATGAGATTGGGTTCGATATTGTCTTGTGTTACATTATGAATATTTTTTAGAGAGGAATGATTATTTTACATTATTGATTTGGTGGAATCCGAAACCCTGGGTTTTTCTCCCATTGATCATCTTAGCAATTTTTTCTTTAGTATTTTTCTTAATTAATCCTAAAACCAATCTTTAGAAAATAGTCCGAGAATCGAATTCCTTTCTTACCAATATTAAAACTGCATCATTGATTTCTAGTCTACTTATAGCTATGTCTCGGATTAGGATAAAATGTGTAGTTGAGCTTTAGACTTCACGGCGTTCATCGATTGAAGACGAAGAACTACTAAGGGTAGCTTGTGGAACCTCATCAACAAAAGTTATGTGGAGACTTGAACTGATCTATCACTCAGAAGTCTATTCTTTTCTATCTCCCATTGAAACAAAAGTCGTATAGCTATATAGACTTTACATTATACACATTGATATTTCAAGCTGAGTTTAACTCGCTTATATCTTTCTCGAAATATATGTTGGAAAGCTTTTTGCTTTAACCACGTTCATCGTTATTCTTGACAAAAGTCAAAAGATGATCATGTGAAAATCACCTGGTAACATCTTACATCATTTGTGTGAGACAGTCATATGATGTAGGCTCGGAATGTTTCGTATTGATCATTAAATCGCTTGAAAATTGCTTATAAGCTAATAGTTTTTGTGAGACAGCTATTGTTGTCTTCTAAGAATGTTTCAATGATTGAAATGGGAGTTAAGAGCTAAAACCCATGTCTGGATACATTACGGTTTGTGTACTTAGTGTACGAACTGTTTTGACGGAATTCAGGACCGGAAGTTTGCATACCTGTTCGCAAACTTATTCAGCTGTTTAAGTCAGGGTACTTAAGTTTTCATACCCATTTGAAAACTGATTTAACTGTTGAAGTCTGGGAACCAAGTTTTCGTATCCGTTCGCAAATGGTTTCAACTGAGTTCGGTCTGGAGCTAAAGTTTGCGTACCCGTTTGCAAACTGTCGTCTTGTGACCAATGTCCGGAACTTAAGTTTGCGTACCCGTTTGAAAACTAAAGTGGTTTAGGTTCTTAAATCGGTTAAGTGTGATTTCATACTCATGAACAAATACATTTATAAATTAAGGAATGCAATCTTTGCAAACCGTGGCTAAAATGTTCATGAACTGATTCTTTTTAATCAATCCGATTTTGCTTCAATTGTGTCTTGTATACTTCTATGAGAATATAAACAATTGAAAAGCTCTATGAGTAACACAATTAGATTCATTTGATTATCAATTGATCTAGAAGTGTTAAGATTAACAAGGTTAAGAGAAAAGTGTTCATATGGCTAACTGTTATTGAGCCAACTTAATATTCACGTTTAGGTACGGTTACCCATATCTAAATGAAGGTCTATTTCATTTGTGTGTAACAAGCTAAAGACCATCTAACGGTGGAAAGATATTAGCTTGAATCTTAAATCGGGTTTCATCTAACGGTGAATATTGATTGCTTTGTTCCAAAGTTATCAAACTCTAATTTCAAGACTATATAAAGGAGAACTCTAGCAACTGGGAAACCTAATCCCCACACCTCCTGTGTGATACTAGTTGCGACTAGAGTTGATTCTCCTTTAACCTAGGTTTTTCCTAAAACCATTATAGGTTAACGACTCAAAGACTTCATTGGGATTCTGAAGCCAGACCCAACTATTTTCTCTGTAGTTGCGTGTTCTGATCTTACTCTGTTCTATCGTATTGAGTACTATCTTCTCTAAGATTTGCTCGAGATTTATCTCCGATAAGTAAGATATAAAAAGTAATCACCAAGCTCTTCGTCTCATTCTTTGTGATTCCACAATAACTTGTTCTACTACCATATAGTTAAGTTATTGTGAGGTGATTGATATTTCTAGGTTGTTCTTCGGGAATATAAGACCGGATTATCAATTGGTTCATGTTCACCTTGATTTATCAAAAGACGGAACAAAACTTCGTAGGTATTTCTGTGGGAGACATATTTATCTATTCAAATAGACTTTTTTGTGTGAGACAGATTTGTTTATCAAGTCTTCGACTTTGGGTCGTAGCAACTCTTAGTTGTGGGTGAGATCATCTAAGGGAATCAAGTGCGTAGAGTCCTGCTGGGATTCAGAGGCGTAAGGAACACGACAGTACCTTAATCAATGTGAGATTGGTTTGGGATCAACTACATTCCAGTCCGAAGTTAACTTGTAGTAGGCTAGAGTCTTTAGCGGTTTAATACAGTGTGGTGTTCAAATCTGGACTAGGTCCCGGGTGTTAGAGCATAGCTCGGTTGAACCCACCAAGCGTTGGTATGTCAAGTTTGGTTGTCATATTTTAGTGAATCAAAACTCATCTAAGAGTCGCTTGATTATGTACTAGAGTCAACTTCGTATAGGTTAGACTAGAAAGTCTAGGAATATGAGACATACAAGTATTACTCGAAGACCTGAAGAACGTGAAGAAGTAACGAGCTACAACGACGACATCATCCTTCCTCTTGAGGTTAGTAACATTGACTTGAACTGTTTCATTCCTAACGTATCTTTCAAGTCGTGCTATATTGAAAACATAACTGTGAAGCTGTGAATGAATATTTTACTCTAGTAGTGAGACATGATCATATGATCATGGTATTAAGGAATTAGACTACGAAGTATAACGCTTATCTTTTGAACTTCGTAGATATGACATCGACATAATCTTATGAATGCTATTGTGATTATGTGTATGGGTAAAGGTGAAGATTTCATCCTAGAAAACAATGATTTACATTTGTTTAAAGGAAGTATATTCATGAACTTTTTTATGAATCGAAATGGAAATCGCTAGGCTTATTGGTATTGTTATTCATTGTATATCTTTGGATTACCAATATGTGTGAGATGGTAGAACCGATCATAACTTGTTATGTATCTTGGTATAACTAATCACAATGCATGACTTATGATTTGGTATGACTAGTTTTGATTAATTAGTGTAACCGATCCTAAATAATCACCTGAGATGGTATGATCGATATTTATAATTGGTGTGACCGATCCTAGTAATTGGTGTGATTGATCACAAAAGAGTTGTGTAATCGATCCTTGTAATTGGTGTAACCGGTCCTAGTAATTGGTGTAACCGATCCTAGTAATTGGTGTAACCGATATTAGTGACTGGTGTGACCGATCACAAGCAATACCATGAGTATATGGTAACCGGTCCTGGTAATTGATGTAACCGATCCTAGTAACTAATGTAACCGGTCCTGGTAACTTGTGTGACCGATCACAAGTGTTCCATATTAAGGTATAACTGATCCTAGTGATTGGTAGAACCGATTGAACCCATGAATGTGATTTGATATTTGATCAATCACATAGTTGTCTTGGAATACAGGTGAACCAATTCTAAACTTGTTTGGAAGTGTGGTACAATAGATTCCAAGATTGTAAATATGAAAGAGGATTTACAAAGAAAAAATGTCAATATACTTTGAACACGAACAGTAACTCTTATCTTTTATTGTTCAAAGATATTCCTTAATTACTCAAGGAGATCCCGGTCCGAAATAAATTAAGAATCTTTTAATTAAGGTTGTTAGTTTTATATGCTTTAATTACCAGCAATTAAATGCATATCTCTAGAGAATAAAAATTAGTAATGTGCATTTACTAATTGGATATTTTCTATTGAGAGATTTCAGAAAATATTGGACAAAGCATTTCCTTGAATTATGAAAACCGAATGGGCATTTATTGCATATCTTGAGAATACTTTCGGTTTTGGAAATTCCTTGGTGTCCAAACATCCTTGGTCTATAAATACCTAAGTTTGCATTTCTAGCAAATTATTCTAAGATCCAGGCTAACTTAATCTTTTTGTTGTTTCTGGTGGAGCCGTCTATTCGAAAAGGTAAGTACCTTAATTAGGCGAAAACTCTTATGACCGCTCGTTTAAAGACTTCTGTGGGATCAAGAAGCTCTACGAGTACCGTTGGTGGGAAACTAGATAATTGCAGTTTATTAGTTTTCGATTGATTTGATTGAATAACGGTTGTTGAACTTTGATTGCACCTAGTTTGTTTATTCTTGAGAATCTTCTTTTCTGATATATAAGATTCACTCAAACTAGATCGAAGTGTCGATGGGATCTTTGGAACTGTTTGTAGATCTAAAGACATCTTGTGATAATCCATTGTTTACAGACTCCGTTCTGTGCGTGATTGATCACAAGAGATTCAAGTGGTGTTATGCAGGTTTAATTGAAGATTAAAGAAGATTTCTTATTGGTTCTCGTATCTTTGTGTAACACAAACCTTGATCGGCTGGGATCCAACTAGAATCGGATTTATTCGATTGATTAGTTGTGTGAGATTGGTAACACCTAATAGTTCTCTTGAGATCTATTTTGATTGTTACAAATCCGAATCTTATTACTTAGGTAATAGAGATTGGATTGATCTAACCAGGCAAAGGAGTTTATTAGATTAAACGGAAGAGCCTTTGCATATGACTTGAGATATCTTTATCTGGAAAGAATCAAGAGAGTTGTTACCAAACAGATTTGTTGTTCCTTTACTGTTTGGAATACGATCCAAAGGAATTGTTCCAGTGCGTGCACTTATTGAATGTCGGAAGCGCATGGATACTGAAGAAACTAAGTGAACTATGGTTAGTTGCTTTGTCTCAATTATACAAAATTGCTTTAGATTTTGTATAACGGCTTAATTCTGAGAGTATTCAATTTTTGACTTGTTCCCCGGGTTTTTCTGCATTTGCGGTTTCCTCATTAACAAAATATTGTTGTGTCATTTACTTTTCCTTTCCGCAATTATAATTGTTATTATTATAATTTAAAGTAAATTACACAAACGTTAACTCCGCATTACTTGATAGTGATCTTATAGAGTTTGGTTAAGTCCGAACCTATTATCAAGTAATCACACTTTGATTGTTGTATTGTCTCGATCTCGTATCCATAGATGATCACACAAAGTGTGAATACCGATTTGTCGTATTGTTCGACTTTGTACATAGACAAATACTTTCGGTAAGAGGACTTATAGCTAGATAAATTTAAGATTGTGGTGTATTTGGGTACCCTCGTCTTTTTAATTGGTATCAGAGCAGGAAAACACGAAAAGATCTAATAATCTGTGTTTGGTGCGATCCAACCTACAAGAATTGAATCTAATGAGAGATTCAGTTAACATAGTTGCAGGATTTGACTACTTCAAAGACTCGTGGTGGAAGACATGAATGAATTATATGATACTCTTGTTCCTAAATTTGTTAGGAATTGAGATTATACCTATGTATGTCTTGGTTGACCTACATAATTCCTCAGATATCATAGAATTTTATGTCATGGTATTGTTTACTAACAAGTTTAGTAACAATGGTACAATACTCTATGTGACATGTTATATCTTGAAAATGCATAAGATTCCACATAAGATTTTTCATTATATGAACCATGACTATTCTGTTCTTGAAAAATATGGGATCTTAAATATATTTTGGATTTGCTACCGAAATATATATATATATATATATATATATGTACATTTTCAGATCAAAGACTGTCAATGTATCGCTGATTAGGATGTGATTTTGGAACCTTTGTAAATTTACAAAGAATGATTTTTCAGTTAATAATTATATTAAGAGTGGATTGCTTCATACACCCCACAACTGTTTTAATGAAGCAAGTGATCTTTTGAAATATTAAAAGATTTATGATTCTAAAGATATTTTTAACAAATATCTTGTTGTGTTCAAAATTGTTTTTGTATACTCTATTGGGAATTTCTTGAGTGAATTTCGTAAGATATTATCAAGTTTTGATAATTATAGAGTAAACAAATCTTTGGACATGAATATAGGATTAATCTGTAATATAGATCCAGTCCATAAAAAATCGGTTTTCCAAAAGAAAGACCTAGTTACAAAATCGGATTTGTTTCCCCACAAGTCAAGATTTCCGATTTTTGAAGAATTTTTTAAAACTAGTTATTTCCGGAATTTGATATCTTCACTCCCTATAAAAGAGGTGAAAAAACGGGGGTATAATAACCACACCCAATAATTCGTTTAGCAATATGTATGGACAAACTCCAATATACTTTCAAGAGAATCAACTAGACAGTCAGACTCAATCTTAAGAAAAGTATATCCAAGAGTTGTATCTCAATTTCTCAATTCAATCCGCAATCAAACAAATATGAATTTGCGAGCCCGATTGAATATTGAGAAATAACTTGAACGGTACCAAAGACCAATGTTCAAGCGTCAATCAATTTATATCAACAACCAAAGGTTGGATTATCTAATTGATTGAACTTACGCACAGCCTATGATATTTCAATTATATGAACAAATATATTACAGAAAAGAAATAACACAGACACCATAAATTTTGTTAACGAGGAAACCGCAAATGCAGAAAAACCCCGGGACCTAGTCCAGATTTGAACACCACACTGTATTAAGCCGCTACAGACACTAGCCTACTCCAAGTTAACTTCAGACTGGAATGTAGTTGAGCCCTAATCAATCTCACACTGATCAAGGTACAGTTGCGCTCCTTACGCCTCTGAATCCCAACAGGACTCTGCGCACTTGATTCCTTTAGCTGATCTCACCCACAACTAAGAGTTGCTACGACCCAAAGTCGAAGACTTGATAAACCAACACAGAAAAGTCTATTGAATAGATAAATTTGTCTCCCACAGAAATACCTACGAGTTTTTTTTCTCCGTCTTTTGATAAATCAAGGTGAACAGGAACCAATAGATATACCGGACTTATATTCCCGAAGAACAGCCTAGTAATATCAATCACCTCACAATAATCTTAATCGTATGGTAGCGAAACAAGATATTGTGGAATCACAAACGATGAGACGAAGATGTTTGTGACTACTTTTTATCTTACCTATCGGAGAATAAATCTCGAGCAAATCTTAGAGAAGATAGTACTCAATCACGATAGAATAAAGCAAGATCAGAACACGTAACTACAGATAAAATAGTTGGGTCTGGCTTCACAATCCCAATGAAGTCTTCAAGTCATTAACCTACAGGGTTTTGGAAAAAACCTAAGGTTAAAGGAGAATCGACTCTAGTCGCAACTAGTATCACACAAGAGGTGTGGGGATTAGGTTTCCCAGTTGCTAGAGTTCTCCTTTATATAGTTTTCAAATCAGGGTTTGCAATCTAAGTTACCTTAGTAACAAAGCATTCAATATTCATCGTTAGATGAAAACCTAATTAGATTCAAGCTAATATCTTTCAACTGTTAGATCGAACTTAGCTTGTTATACACAAATGAAATGTGCTTTCATTTAGATAATGGCAACCGTACCTAAACATGTAAACACGGTTGGTTCAACAATAGTTAACTGAAGTTAGCCATATGAATACTTTCTTATCAACCTTGTTCATCTCAATCACAACAGTTCAAATGACTCAAATGAAACTAATTATGGAGTTGTTCAATTGTTTATATTCTCGTAGAAGTATACAAGACACAATTGAAGCAAAATCGATTTTGATTCACTTGAATCAATTCATGAACATTATAGCCACGGTTTGTAAAAGATTGCATTCCTTAATATATAAATGTATTAGTTCATGAATAAACCGATTCTAGAACTTAACCTACTCAGGTACGTATACCGATACACATACATAAGTAGCCGGACTGAGTTTGGGTACGCCAGTATGCATACCGGTACGCATGCCACCAACCTCAGTTGAAATTCCGAAACTTGAAACTTACGACAGTACGCATACCGGTATGCATACTTAAGTTCTCGGACTTTCACAAAACCAACAAGTACGCACACGGGTATGCATACCATGGTTCCCGGACTTTCACCAAACCAAACAGTACCCATACGGGTATACATACCATGGTTTTCGGATATGGATAACATATATGCTAGTACGCATACTATGTTATATCCAATCATGGTTAATCGTTCTAAACTCCATTTTCAATCATTGAAACATTCTCGGAAGACGGGAAAAGCTGTCTCACACAAACTATTAGCTTCAAAGCAATTTTCAAGTGATCGAATGATCAATACGAAACATTCTTAATCTACAACAAATGACTGTCTCGCACAAATCATGTAAGATGTTACAAGGAGATTTACACATGATCATCTTTTGACTTGCGCCAAGAACATAAGATGAACTTGGTTAAAGCAAAAGCTTACAAACACATATTTCAAGAAATATGTGAGCGAGTTAAACTCAGCTCGAAATATCAAAAGTGTATAAGCTGAAAACAATATCGTTATACGACTTTTGTCTCAAGAAAGAGATAAAGTAGAAATAGACTTTCTGAGTGATAGATGAGTTCAAGTCTTCACATACCTTTTGTTGATGAAGTTCCACAAGCTCGCCTTAGTAGTTCTTAATCTTCAATCGATGAACGCCATGAAGTATAAAGCTTAACTACACAATCTATCCGAATCCGAGACTTAACCGTAGATAGATTAGAAATCAAGACTTATAGTTTTGGCAACTAAACTTGACAAACAAGCTTGAAATAGCAACGCTTGCGAGTTCGACCGAGCAATGCTTTAACAAGATGATTATTTTGTGTTGTTTTTACAAACATCCTGGTAGGGAATGTCCGGAACCGAAATTAGGATTTTTCATATTCCACTGACGTTTGGAATAATGAGAAAAAGGAAATCTAGAAATAATGAAACTTATGATGATCGTGTCAGAGATGATGAAATTGAACAATCATTATCATTAATCACTAGACAGTTTCGAGATCTCTCAAAGCATAGAAATAAGAGATTCATAAAAGATGCTCATCGATCTTCTCGACCCCATGATCGAGTTCATGTCAAGAACAATAAGGATAGGGAAGAAGATGATGAATATCAGCCTCAGCGCTTTAAGTGTAAACGTTTTGGTCATATGGTTAAAGACTGTCCTAATCTTAGGAAATACACTGGGAGCAAGGCATTAGCTGTAACTCTGGACGAGACCTCTGATTCATATGATTCTGAAGAAGAGGAAACAACTAATATTGCACTAATTGTTAATTTGATTCCATCTTCCTCCATTAGTTATTTAACCATTTTAAAAATGGACATGTCTTCCGATGTCGAAAAATCATCTAATGGTAAAGGGAAAAATAAGAAAGTGTAAAACTGTCTCAAAAACCAGGATTGCTAAAAGGTGCATATGCAACTCCGACCAATCTCAAGAATCTTCATTAATTCGAGGTAACAAGAAAAGATTTTTTCATACGATACTAGATCAAGGACACACTGGTTGTTCCAAATCCCATGATGAGAGAAAATCTCATACTAATACCGCCTAATCGGTATTAGAATTACATCCTCACCTTGTATGCCAAATTTGTGTGTGAGGAAGTAAAAATCAAGGCACTTATGTGTAGATTATGGGAACAAAAATCTAGTAATTGAAAGTATATTTAAGATATTCGTATTTATAGGAATATTATATTTTCAGAAGTATGAAAAATATAAAGAGATCCTTCTCATTCTCTGGTCATTCCTTGTCCAAACTATGAGTCAGGATCCGATGTCTTCTCTTGAAAAGGTGCTTGATCTGAAAAATCTCTTTAAGAATAAGTCTGCACCTTCTCTTGATGCTGAGAAACCTAAGAGGAAAATCAAAAAGAGAGATTGGCTTAGCAAGAAGGAAAGAGAGAATATGCTGAAGAAAGATCAGTGTATTGAGGCATTGACACACTTTTGTGTTCAATCAAAGACATAATTACATGTACTTGCAGAATCCTTCACGAAAACATCTCAACTGCAAGAAATTCTGATCAAGCAACAAGGTTATCTACTTGAAGAAATTCACAAGCTGAAGACTGAAAGTAATAATATGCCTTCTTCTAGCACCAATATGAAGGATTAAGTTGCTCATAAAATAAGAATAAACTCTTATTTTAAAGAAAATATACATCAATTTTTGATTTATTATGATTATTGTATAAGGTCTATTTTTGAATAAAACTATCATTATTTATGAATAATTAAAAATATACTCAGCAGAAAAAGGTTCTCATACAAAGCTTTTGGTTGGTAGCCTAGCAGCAAGCTGGGCTCCAACTCCTCTTTAAATAGCAATGCCTAATCTATGGAAAATAAAACTACCAAAACCACTTCTAGCGTCGTGACTAACCAAACAATTCTTCAGATGCTTGAAAAGGCACAAAGTGTCTTCGCCAAGCTCCCCTAGAGTAGAGAAAGCTAAGACACCCAGACCATATCCCAGTGCAACACACTTGTCTAAATATTTATGAATAAAATTATTATTTTATAATTTTTCTTGTGCTAGTTTCCGATTACATAGCCTGTTCTTGAATATCTATATTTTTCTATGTGTTTTCGGTTTATGGGATGTCTGATTTCGGTTTTCGTAACCTTAATATTCGATCTCATAAGATGTGAACCCTTATGGTTTGTGTGACTTTTTGATTTAGCGGGATTAAGTTCTAGCCCATGTTGGTAGGCTTTATCAAAGGATCATAAGGTGTTCCGATTGAAACTCATATGTAAAAAGTCACAATGTGTTGAATCCATTTGTGTTTACATGAGTTGTGTTTAGCATAAACATATGTGTTTCGAGTTTTCAACTTTTGCTATTGGCACGCATTAGTTAAAACCGATTCAACCTTTCTCTGGTAAAGGTTGCTCTTTGTTGTTGTTCTTTTGTTCTTGCGAGAGGATGACAACATACTGGGGGAGAGTTTTAACTTAAACTTGCGCTTAATGATATATCTTTCTGGGGAGAATAAGATGCGGAATCTGAGGTAACGAATTTGTTAGTTAATCGTTTTCCCGTTTAAGAAAAGCCTGCTTATATTGCATATATTTTGCTTTTGCTTAACAAAATTTCGGTACAATTGATATATTCCATTATGATGTGCATGGATGTGTGTGTGTGATTCAATTGTTTGCGGTTAAGAAAAACTGTGTCAATTCATTTGACTTATTGTTTGGTATCTTCTTTATTGTTTGGTTTCAAGTGTTTTTGCTTAACGAAATTTCGGTGCAATTGCAGTGCTATAATGTCTATATTTGTTTCAATTTCTTCCGGTTAAGAAAATAATTGTGCAAGTCAATTTATTTTTGTTTGTATGTATTTTTTATGGCTTAACAAAATACGGGTTCATTTGTTTAGTCCAATTCGATTCCGGAAAAGAGAAACTAAGTTAATTCTGATCTTAGTTAGACTTATCAAATTGAAGGATTCGGTTATTCAAGTCTAATCGAATGCCTTGACAAGAAATACTAGTTAACTAACCTAGTACTTGTCTTCTCTAAAGAGAAAGGTCTAAGTCATTGTCTAAATAATTAGAACCCGATGAGAGAAATAAAGTTATTTCTGATCTTTTTTTTGGTCTTATCGAAATAAGCGAGTGTATGTGTACAATCGGTTTAACAAGGGAACTAAGTTTCTTAGTCAATTTATTAAACTATTAGGGAAAATTACTTCGGGTAATAGTTTTCCTTGATAACATATTAAAACTAAATTACTTGTAATTTCGGTTTTAATATTGGTTGTCTAAAGTGGTATGTGAAACCTTCGTGCTTAACTCTTATAGGTTGTATACAAGTCTTTTAGATTTATAAGATCCTTTCGGTTTGATCTTTATTTGCTCGAAACTTTGTCATTTTGTGACAAAAAGGGGGAGAAATATATGGAGTAAACAAGTGATTTGCAATCACTAAAGAAAGGACAATTGTGCTTAAACGTTATATCTAACGAAAGAGTAAAGCATTGACTAAGGGGGAGAAATATATCATATTGCTGTGTAGTTATCTTGACTACAAAAGTGGAATAACAAAGATGTTCGGATTGAATATCTACATATCTTACCTTTAGGGGGAGTATAAGCTTTGTTATTCAGATGTCAACAACGGCATTTATTGATTGAATATATACAGGTTATTGTGTTCTTGAAACTTGGAATCAAGCGTATGTATAATGTGAAAAAAGCGGGGGTACAACAACCACACCCAATATTTCGCTTAGCAATCTGTATGGACTAACTCCAATATACTTTCAAGAGAATCAACTAGACAGTCAGACTTAATCTTAATAAAAAGTCTATCAAAGAGTTATATCTCAATTTCTCGATTCAATCCGCAATCAAACAAATAAGAATTTGCGAGCCTGATTGAATACAAGAGAAATAACTTGAATGGTACCAAAGACCAATGTTCAAGGATTAATCAATTTCAATCAACAACCAAAGGTTGGATTTACCAATTGATCGATTCAACGCACAACCTGTGATATTTTCAATTATATAATAAAATATAATACGGAAAAGAAATAACACAGACCCCAGAAGTTTTGTTAACGAGGAAACCGCAAATGAAGAAAAACCCCGGGTCCTAGTCCATATTTGAACACCACACTGTATTAATCCGCTACAGACACTAGCCTACTACCAATGAACTTCGGACTGGACTATAGTTGAACCCTAATCAATCTCACATTGATTCAAGGTATAGTTGTGTACCTTACGTCTCTGATCCCAGCAGGATACTACACACTTGATTCCCTTAGCTGATCTCACCCATAACCAAGAGTTGCTATGACCCAAAGTCGAAGACTTGATAAACAAATCTGTCTCACACAGAAAAGTCTATTGGAATAGATAAATCTGTCTCCCACAGAAATACCCATGAGTTTTGTTCCGTCTATCGATAAATCAAGGTGAACATGAACCAATTGATAAACCGGTCTTATATTCCCGAAGAACAGCCTAGAATTATCAATCACCTCACAATAATCTTAATCGATTAACGAAACAAGATATTGTGGAATCACAAACGATGAGACGAAGATGTTTGTGATTACGTTTCTATCTTGCCTATCAGAGATATCAATCTCAAGCCAATCTTATGATTGTACTAAACACGATAGAAACAACAAGATCAGATCACGCAACTACAGAAAAAATAGTTGGGTCTGGCTTCACAATCCCAATGAAGTCTTTAAGTCGTTAACCTATAGGGTTTCGTGAAAAACCTAAGGTCAAAGGAGAATCGACTCTAGCTTATACAACTAGTATCACACATGAGGTGTGGGGATTAGGTTTCCCAGTTGCTAGAGTTCTCCTTTATATAGTCTCCAAATCAGGGTTTGCAATCTAAGTTACCTTGGTAACAAATCATTCAATATTCACCGTTAGATGAAAACCTGATTAGATTCAAGCTAATATCTTTCAACCGTTAGATCGAACTTAGCTTGTTATACACAAATGAAATGCACTTTCATTTAGGTTTTGGTAACCGTACCTAAACGTGTACACTTAGTTGGTTGATGAAAATAGTCTGTGGAACATGTAAACTAAGTGTTGAACAGCATCATCGTTGTTGAAGATTCGTAGCCATAACAATGAGAAAACATGAGCTCTCAATCATTGTTATACAGTGTCATAGTATTATTACACAACATCAAAGTTCAATTGTATCACAACTTTGACAACAATACTATGGTGATATGTATCACTCCCCCTTAGTCAGTACTCCATCTCACATGAAAACCACTTCCCTTTTCATAATGATCCGAAAACCATATGTATTTGTAGTACGAACTACACATTAATTCTCCCCTTTTTTGTCAATAAAATTGGAAAAGGTACGAAAATTATTGGGATTCTAATGAAATTTCCATAGAGACACTTCATGACCAAAAGAAAAGCACATATCAACTTTTTTAGATGCAATCATATAGCCGAAACTAAATGCATTCATCAAGGAGTTTATAAAGATACAAGATAACCCCTATAATATTCCACAACCGCACTCCCCACAAAGATTTGGCAATTAAGCACAAGTTCAATTAAGAACTCTCCCCCATAAAATGTCATTCCCGAAAGAACAACAAGAGCGACCTTACTTTTACGAGATAAGAAGGATTTCTTTGGACATAATCAAATCACATGAGAACATGAATTTGTATCCAAAAACCACAATTGAATTAGCCACAAAAATGATCAATTCAATTGGCCATGCTCAACATAAGAGAACTTACGGAGCAACACAGTATATGCACACAGATGTGGATCAGGGAAAGACCAATACTGCGGAATAAACAAAGATTCATTCTATTTTTCATCACTATTTGCACAATGACATATAATAGACTTAATCTTTGTAAAAAAAAGTTCATCCTTTCTTCCATCAATATTTGTATAATGACATAAAAGGCTTAACTTTTGTAGTCAAAAGTTCATTCTATCTTTTATCAATACTTTCATACCGACATATAATTGAGTTAGCTTTTGAGCATATATGAGACAAACATAGTTCACGGGAGCAAACACACATATCCCATAACAAGTTGCAATATATAAAATCATAAAGATTAATACTGCAAAAACAATCTTTGTCCTTAGAAGGTAGAATCAATCTTTTTCGCACGGATTTACACCAAGAATAGATACCAAAGGCGTATAAAAAGATTTTCTTTAACAAATAAGAACATACAAAGTCATTAACGACCATGCACCATAGTTCACATAAGATGATTGTGAACAATCAAGAATCCCATAGCAATGCGTACTACTACCCATTCTTGAACTTCCTTCTTTGTGATTCACCAACAACATTCTTGTAAAAGCTACAAATGATCTTAGATGAGTAGTACTCCAAGAATCCAAGTGCCCAAGTCCAAGAGAAGTGGAACAAGTGCGACGAAATGGAGCAAAACACTCAAAAACAAGAGACAGGACAAAGACCAATCTTAACTCATCCAAATTCAAGAATTCTCATCTCTATTTTGAAGGGAATTCAAAAAGGAAGAGAATTCAAAAAGAATGAGGTAATTCCAAGTTCGGACGAAGAAGTTACGGCCAAAACAAGTTTACCAAATATCGACGTCTACGGTCAAATATGCATACCGGTTTGCAAACGAATTTTCATGACCTGGAGCAGTATGCAAACGGGTATGCGTACTAAAATCCTTGGATTTTGATTTTAAATGATGGTATGCATACCTGGTATGTGTACCATGAAGTCCAAACATCCCGAACTATTATTTGCAAACCTAAACATTTAAGAACCTTAAACACAGATCAAGTTAGGTAGAAATGAACTATAAGCAAGGTACATGGATCATTATAAGTACTCTAAGCAAATAAAAACACAAATATTTCTCAAGTTTATAGACATACCTTTTTAGAAGAATCCAATCGAATTCTACAACCTCATCGAACATAATCTGTGCGCCCCAATTCTCGTGCTTCCCTCACCGTATACATAGCAGGGCATTCCTTGGTGAGGATGCACTAACAACAACTCAAGTTGTGTTGAGGTGAGCAATGTCTTGCTCACCACAAGTGACTTTTGGATTATCATGAAAGAGATCACTTTTAAAACCTTTCACATCCAAATCCATCTTTCCAAAGAACTTTTTAAGTTCCAACATCATGGATATTGCCTTCTCCATAGTCATGGAATTTTCTGGGAGATCATTCCTTTTCACACTCAAAACATCATTGACTTTCTTTGGTATCCACTTCTGAGTGCGTTTAGCAACAATCGGAACCTTCTTCCCATTACTCTCTTCTAGAGTTCTCGGAAGATAATCGGATTGACTATTCTTTTGCAAGTTAGTCTTTCTCCAACTGGGAGCATCGGATCTTGTCTTCGCCTTTACGAAGTTATCCTTTTGATAACCATTACGATTGTGAAAAGGATTCGTATGACGTTTATAGGAAAATCTAGGATTATCACAACACTGATTCCTTTGCCTAAAGGTTGCACAGTTACAACCTGTAACGTTAAGGGGATTAGTCTTAACATATGATCTTGGTTTCACAACTTATTGTGATGCCCAAACAATAACATCATGAAGTTTCTCATTCCTTATACGGAAACGACATCTCCTTTCCAGGTGACCTTTATTTCCGCAATAGTGGCAAACATAAGGAATGTTCTTACCTCGATCCGTGTGTGCTGACTTTGGAGGTTGATATACTTTACTCTTTTGAACCTTAACTACCGGTGAAGGTATTTCACTTTTTCCATCAGTGGAAACCTTTTGTTGAGAAGAATCACTAGTCTTGACAAATTTTACCTCTTTGCTAATACTTGGAGCATCTGTTCCCTTATAGCCCAATCCTCGTGTATCACGATGTTTTTTACTTGCTCCTAGCATTGTGGTTAATTTGCTTGAACTAGTATTGAACTTTTTAAAGTTATCTTCCAACATCTTGATTTTATCAAGAGCAGCAGCAAAATCAGCCTCAAGGTGTTTCTCTCGAGTGAGATAAGCGCTTTCTCTGTCATCAAAACTTGTTTGATGGGAGTTAATCCTTGCTTCAGTTTCTGCAAGTTTCTCTTCCGACAAGAAGTATTTTGGATAAACATTATCACATTCAAGTGACTTTTTACTCAGGTTTTCCTCGGAATATTTGAGGACCGATTCGCAAGAGCAATTCCAACCATAAAAACCTTCGTAACGCCTTTTCAATTTCTTTTTTTAACGACAGAGAGGAGTCAGAAGACGTGTGACATGGGAAGTTGTCAACTTATTCTTTTCCACTGAATTTAATAGCTTAACATACTCTGAGATTTCCTCATCAACATCTCTATCAATATCTGAATCACTTTCATCAGAAAGTTCATCCAACTGTCCTTCCATGCGTTTTTCCCAATCAATAGTATCTACATCAAGAGAATGTTTAGATTTTGACTTAGATGTGACCGTTCTCTCAGGTGGATCAAAGCTTTTAGAATCATTTGGTAATTTATGAACTGGTACGTTATTAGAGATAGACTCGTCCATAATAATCAGATCGCTTCAAACACAGACTTATAAGGTCTTAAACGTGTTTGCCTGCTCTGATACCAATTGAAAAAGCGGGGGTACAAAAACCACACCCAATATTTCGATTAGAAATCTGTATGGACTAACTCCAATTTACTTTCAAGAGAATCAACTAGATAGTCAGACTCAATCTTAATAAAAAGTATATCAAAGAGTTATATCTCAATTTCTCGATTCAATCCGCAATCAAATAAATAAGAATTTGCGAGCCTGATTGATTACAAGAGAAATAACTTGAACGGTACCAAATACCAATGTTCAAGGATCAATCAATTTCAATCAACAACCAAAGGTTGGATTTACCAATTGATCGATTCAACGCACAACCTGTGATATTTCAATTATATAACAAAATATAATGCGAAAAAGAAATAACACAGACACTAGAAGTTTTGTTAACGAGGAAACCGCAAATGCATAAAACCCCCGAGACCTAGTCCAGATTTGAACACCACACTGTATTAAGCCGCTACAGATACTAGCCTACTACCAATGAACTTCGGACTGGACTGTAGTTGAACCCTAATCAATCTCACACGGATTAAAGGTACAGTTGCATTCCTTACGTCTCTGATCCCAGCAGGATACTACGCACTTGATTCCCTTAGCTGATCTCACCCATAACCAAGAGTTGCTACGACCCAAAGTCGAAGACTTGATAAACAAATTTGTCTCATACAGAAAAGTCTATTGGGATAGATAAATCTGTCTCCCACAGAAATACTTATGAGTTTTGTTCCGTCTTTTGATAAATCAAGGTGAACAGGAACCAATTGATAAACCAGTCTTATATTCCCGAAGAACAACCTAGAATTATCAATCACCTCACAATAATCTTAATCGATTAACGAAACAAGATATTGTGGAATCACAAACGATGAGACGAAGATGTTTGTGATTACGTTTCTATCTTGCCTATCGGAGATATCAATCTCAAGCCAATCTTACGGTTGTACTAAACACGATAGAAACAGTAAGATTAGATCACGCAACTACAGAGAAAATAGTTGGGTCTGGCTTCACAATCCCAATGAATTCTTTAAGTCGTTAACCTATAGGGTTTCGTGAAAAACCTAAGGTCAAAGGAGAATCGACTCTAGCTTATGCAACTAGTATCACACATGAGGTGTGGGGATTAGGTTTCCCAGTTGCTAGAGTTCTCCTTTATATAGTCTCCAAATCAGGGTTTGCAATCTAAGTTACCTTGGTAACAAAGCATTCAATATTCACCGTTAGATGAAAACCTGATTAGATTCAAGCTAATATCTTTCAACCGTTTGATCGAACTTAGCTTGTTATACACAAATGAAATGCACTTTCATTTAGGTTTGGGTAACCGTACCTAAACGTGTACACTTAGTTGGTTCAACAATAGTTAACCAATGGTTAGTCATATGAGCACTTTCATATCAACCTTATTCATCTTCACCATAACTAGTTCAAGTGACTCAAACGAACTAGTTAGAGAGTTTTTAATTGCTTAGATCTCATATAAGTATACAAGACACAATTGAAGCAAAATCGATTTTGATTCACTCGAATCAATTCATGAACATTATAGCCACGGTTTGCAAAGATTGCATTCCTTATTATATAAATGTTTTAGTTCACGAACAAACCAATTTAAGAAAGTAACCTACCTAAGTACGCAAATGGGTACGCATACTTAAGTAACCAAATTGAGTTTGTTTTTCACTTTCAAACTCAGCAAAAATTCACGGACGTGAACTTTCCGCCAGTATGCGTACGGGTACGCATACTCACCCGGATTTCCAACAACCACCAGTACGCGTACGGGTACGCATACCTTGAGTTCCCGGTTTTTGACTTTTACACAAATGTGAGAACATACTATGTTTATATCCAAAGATGGTTACATGTTCTAAACTCTCATTTCAATCATTGAAACTTTCTTAGAGGATGTTATATAGTTGTTATTCACAAACTATTTTTCATCAAAGCGATTTTCAAGTTATTGAAATAATCAACATGACTTTCGTCACTAGTAAAGATGAACTTGGCCAAAGCGAAAGCTTACCAACACATATTTCGAGGCATAGATAAGTGAGTTAAACTCGGCTCGAAATAGCACATGTGTATAAATGAAGTCTATATAGCAATACAACTTTTGTCTCAAAATAGGAGATTGAATAGATAGACTTTTGAGTGATAGATAAGTTCAAGTCTCCACATACCTCTTTGTTGATGAAGTTCCACAAGTTCCCTTGAGTAGTTCTTCGTCTTCATTCGATGAACGCCGTGGAGTCTAAGGCTCAACTACATTTACTATCCTAATCCGAGACTTAGCTATAAGTAAACTAGAAATCAAGACTTATAGTTTTGGCAACTAAAATTGACAAAGGGGGAGATTGTTAGAGCATAGCTCGGTTGAACCCACCAAGCGTTGGTATGTCAAGTTTGGTTGTCATTGAAAAGACGAGGGTACCCAAATAAACCACAATCTTTAAATTATCCACCGATAAGTCCTCTTACCGAAAGTGATTGTCTATGTACAAAGTCGAGACAATACGACAAATTGGTATTCACACTTTGTGTGATCGTCTATGAATATGAGATCGAGACAATACAACAATCAAAGTGTGATTACCTTATAATAGGTTCGGACTTAACCAAACTCTATAGGATCACTATCAAGTAATACAAAGTTAACGTTTGTGTATTTTACTTCTAATTATAATAAACAATTATAATTGCGGAAATAGAAAAGTAAAAGACATAGCAAGATTTTGTTAACGAGGAAACCGCAAATGCAGAAAAACCCTGAACCAAGTCCAGAATTGAATACTCTCAGAATTAAGCCGCTATACAAAATCTAAACCAACTTCATATAACTGAGACCAAGCAACTAAACCTAGTTCACTTAGTTTCTTCAGTATCCCTGCTCTCCCGACATTCAAAAAGTGCACGCACTGGAAAAATTCCTTTGGATCGTATTCCAAACAGTTAGGAACAACAAATATGTTTGGTAACAACTCTATTGATTCTTTCCAGATAAAGATATCTCAAGTCATATACAAAGGCTCTTTCGTTTAAACTAATAATCTCTTTTGCCTGCTTAGATCAATCCAATCTCTATTACCTAAGTAATAAGATTCGGATTTATATCAATCAAAATAGATTTCAAGAGAACTATTAGGTGTTACCGATCTCACACAACTAATCAATCAAATAAATCTTATTCTAGTTTGATCCCAGCCGAACAAGGTTTGTGCTACACAAAGATATGATAAACCAATAAGAAATCTTCTTCGTCTTCAAATCTTCTTTAATCTTCAATTAATCCTGCACAACACCACTTGAATCTCTTGTGATCAATCACGCACAAAACGGAGTTTGTTAACAATGGATTATCACAAGATGTCTTTAGATCTACAAACAGTTTTAAAGATCCCGTCGACACTTCGATCTAGTTTTAGTGAATCTTATATCAGAAGAGAAGATTCTCAAGAATAAACAAACTTGGTGCAATCAAAGTTCAACAACCGTTAGTCAATCAAATCAATCGAAAACTAATAAACTGCAATTATCTAGTTTCCTACCAACGGTACTCGTAGAGCTTCTTGATCCCACAGAAGTCTTTAAACGAGCGGTCGTAAGAGATTTCGCCTAATTATGGTACTTTCCTCACCGGATAGACGGCTCCACCAGAAACAACAAAATGATGAAGTTTGCTTGGCTCTTAAGATAGTTTGTTAGAAATGCAAACTTCGGTATTTATAGACCAAGGATGTTTGGACACCAAGGAATTTCCAAAACCGAATTATTCTCAAGATATGCAATAAATGCCCAAATCGATTTTCATAATTCCTGGAAATGCTTTGTCCAATATTTTCCGAAATCTCTCAATAGAAAATCTCAAATTAGTAAATGCACATTACTAATTTTTATTCTCTAGAGATATGCATTTAATTGCTAGTAATTAAAGCATATAAAACTAACAACCTTAATTAAAAGATTCTTAATTTATTTCGGACCGAGATCTCCTTGTGTAATTAAGGAATATCTTTGAACAATAAAAGATAAGAGTTATTGTTCGTGTTCAAAGTATGTTGACATCTTTTCTTTGAAAATCATCTTTCATATTTACACTCTTGGAATCGATTATACCACACTTCCAAACAAGTTTAGAATTGGGTCATCTGTATTCCAAGACAATTATGTGATTGATCAAAAATCAAATCACAATCATGGGTTCAATCGGTTCTACTAATCACTAGGATCGGTTATACCTTAATATGGATTACTTGTGATCGAACACATAAGTTACCAGGACCGGTTACATCAGTTACCAGGATCAGTTACGTCAATTACCAGGGCCAGTTACCATATCTTCATGGTATTGCTTGTGATCGGTTACACAAGTCATTAGGACCGGTTACACCAATTACCATGATCGGTTACACCAATTACTAGGACCGGTTACACCAATTACAAGGATCGATTACACAACTCTTTTGTGATCGGTCACACTAATTAATAGGATGGGTCACACCAATTGCAAATATCGATCATACCATCTCAGGTGATTACTTGTTACACTAATTAATTAAAACTAGTCATACCAAATCATAAGTCAAGCATTGTGACTAGTTGTACCAAGATACATAACAAGTTATGATCGGTTCTACTAACTCACACATATTGGTAATCCAAAGATATGCAATGAATAACAATACCAATAAGCCTAGCGATTTCCCTTTCGATTCATAAAACAAGTTATGAATGTACTTCTTTTAAACAAATGTAAAACATTGTTTCCTAGGATGAAATCTTCACCTTCACCTTTACCCATACACATAATCAATATGGCATTCATAAGATTATGTCGATGTCATATCTACGAAGTTCAAAAGATAAGCGTTATACTTCGTAGTCTAATTCCTTAATACTATGATCATATGACCATGTCTCACTACTAGAGTAAAATATTCATTCACAGCTTCGCAGTTATGTTTTCAATATAGCACGACTTGAAAGATACGTTAGGAATGAAACAGTTCAAGTCAATATTACTAACCTCAAGAGGAAGGATGATGTCGTCGTTGTAGCACGTTACTTCTTCACATTCTTCATGTCTTCGAGTAATACTTGTATGTCTCATATTCCTAGACTTTCTAGTCTAACCTATAAAAAGTTGTCTCTAGTACATAATCAAGCGACTCTTAAATAAGTTTTGATTCACTAAAATATGACAACCAAACTTGACATACCAACGCTTGGTGGGTTCAACCGAGATATGCTCTAACAATCTCCCCCTTTGTCAATTTTAGTGACAAAACTCTTAATACATATGGACAAACAAATTATAAGAATTCATTATACATACGCTTGATTCCAAGTTTCAACAGCACAATAACCTGCATATATTCAATTAATAAATTCCGATGTTGACATCTGAATAACAAAGCTTGTTATTCCCCTTTTGTAGTTAAGATAACTACACATCAATATGATATGTTTCTTGTTAGAGCTCTGCTCGGTCGAACTCGCAAGCGTTGCTATCTCAAGCTTGTTGCCAAGTTTAGTTGCCAAAACTATAAGTTTTGATTTCTAGTCTACTTATAGCTAAGTCTCGGATTAGGATAGAAAGTGTAGTTGAGCATTAGACTTCACGGCGTTCATCAATTGAAGACGAAGAACTACTAAGGGGAGCTTGTGGAACTTCATCAACAAAAGGTATGTGGAGACTTGAACTCATCTATCGCTCAAAAGTCTATCTACTGTATCTCCTATTTGAGACAAAAGTCGTATAGCTATATAGACTTCGATTATGCACATTTGATATTTCGAGCTGAGTTTAACTCGCTTACATATTTCTCGAAATATGTGTTGGTAAGCTTTCGCTTTAACCAAGTTCATTTTATATTCTTGACGAAAGTCAAAAGATGATCATGTGAAAATCGCCTTGTAACATCTTACATGATTTGTGTGAGACAGTCATTTGATGTAGACTCGGAATGTTTCGTATTGATCATTCGATCACTTGAAAATTGCTTTGAAGCTAATAGTTTGTGTGAGACAGCTATTGTCATCTTCCAAGAATGTTTTAATGATTGAAATGGGAGTTTGGAACACTTAACCATGATTGGATTATAAGCACAGTATGCGTACTTCCATATGTGTTGATCCAAGACCGGAACTTAGTATGCATACCCGTATGCGTACTGGTTGGTCAGGTAAAGTCCAGGAGCTAGAGTATGCGTACCTGTACGCATACTGGCGAAGTCAGTTGAAGTCCGGGTACTAGAGTATGCGTACCTGTACACGTATTGGTTTCAACTGAAGTTTGGATGTGTACGACAATATGCGTACCCATTTGCATACTGGCAAACACAGTCCAAGTCCAGCTACTTAGGTATGCGTACCCGTTTGCATATTTGAGTGGGTTATGTTCTAAAATCGGTTTATTCATGAACAAATACATTTATATAATTAGGAATGCAATCTTTTGCAAACCGTGGCTATAATGTTCATGAATTTATTCGAGTGAATCAAAATCGATTTTGCTTCAATTGTGTCTTGTATACTTCTCTGAGAATATAAACAATTGAACAACTCTAGAACTAGTTTCATTTGAGTCATTTGAACTAGTTATGGTTAAGATGAATATAGTTGATATGAAAGTGTTCATATGGCTAACTTCGGTTAACTATTGTTGAGCCAATAAGGTGTACACGTTTAGGTTTTACCTAAATGAAGTCACTTTTCATTTGTATGTAACAAGCTAAGTTCGATCTAACGGTTGAAAGATATTAGCTTGAGTCTAATCATGTTTTCATCTTACGGTGAATATTGAATGCTTTGTTACCAAGGTAACTTAGATTGCAAACCATGATTTGAAAACTATATAAAGGAGAACTCTAGCAACTGGGAAACCTAATCCCCACACCTCCTGTGTGATGCTAGTTGCGACTAGAGTCAATTCTCCTTTAACCTTAGGTTTTTCATGAAACCCTGTAGGTTAACGACTTGAAGACTTCATTGGGATTGTGAAGCCAGACCCAACTATTTTCTCTGTAGTTGCGTGTTATGATCTTGTTGTTTTCTATCATATTGAGTATTATCTTCTCTAAGATTTGTTCGATATTTATTCTCCGACAGGCAAGATAAAAAGTAGTCACAAACATCTTCGTCTCATCGTTTGTGATTCCACAATATCTTGTTTCGCTACCATACGATTAAGATTATTATGGGGTGATTGATATTTCTAGGATGTTCTTCGAGAATATAAGTCCGGTATATCAATTGGTTCCTGTTCACCTTGATTTATCAAAAGACGGGACAAAAAATTCATAGGTTTATCTGTGGGAGACATATTTATCTATTCAATAGACTTTTTTGTGTGAGACAGATTGTTTTATCAAGTCTTCGACTTTGGGTCGTAGCAACTCTTAGTTGTGGGTGAGATCAGCTAAGGGAATCAAGTGCGTAGAGTCCTGCTGGGATTCAAAGGCGTAAGGAACGCGACTGTACCTTGATCAGTGTGAGATTGGTTAGGGCTCAACTACATTCCAGTCCGAAGTTAACTTGGAGTAGGCTAGTGTTTGTAGCGGCTTAATACAGTGTGGTGTTCAAATGTGGACTAGGTCCCGGGGTTTTTCTGCATTTGCGGTTTCCTCGTTAACAAATTTTCTGGTGTTTGTGCTATTTCTTTTCCGCATTATATTTGTTTATATAATTGAAATATCACAGGTTGTGCATAGTTCAATCAATTAGATAATCCAACCGTTGGTTGTTGATATAAATTGATTGACACTTGAACATTGGTCTTTGGTACCGTTTAAGGTTTTTCTCATAATAATCAGGCTCGCGGATTTCTATCTGTTTGATTTGCTGATTACATTGAGAAATAGAGATACAACTCTAGGATATATTTCCATTGATTGAGTCTGACTGTCTAGTTTATTCTCTTGGAATTATATTGGAGTTTGTCCATACAGATTGCTAAGCGAAATATTGGGTGTGGTTGTTAGACCCCCCCGCTTTTTCAATTGGTATCAGAGCAAGCAAACACGTTTAAGACCTCATAAGTCTGTGTTTGTAGCGATCTGACTCTATGGATAGAGGTGCTATCTCTATAAACGTACCGCCAGTCTTCGATGGCTCGAATTACTTATGGTGGAAAATTGCTATGCGTGCCTTTCTTCAAGCGCGCGATTTTCAATCATGGGTTTATGTTGTTAATGGCTATGATCCTCCAATGGTTACAGTAAACGGTGTTTCTATCGCAAAGGATATTGGTAGATATGAACCTAACGAGATTCTCGCTGCAAAGCAAAATTTTGACGGTTTAAATGCTATCATTCATGCCATTACCCCATATCTTCAGCATCATGTTACTACGTGCACTCGGTATAAAGATGCGTGGGATATCTTAGATCTGTATTCGAAGGGAATACTTCTGAAAAGAAAGCTAGGCTTCAAAACCTAAATTCTGATTGGGAAAACCTTCGTATGGCTGATGGAGATTTATTTGATGAGTTTAATCACAAAGTGTATGAAATTTTTAATGCATCTTTTGCATTAGGTAAGACTATTCCTGAAAAGGACATTGTGATGAAAATTATCAGATCGTTGCCAGCCAAATACGATTATAAGAAATATGCCATCGTTGAAGGAAATAACCTTGATATGCTTTCCAGAAACACTCTTATTGGAAAGTTAAAAATACTTGATCTTGATCAAAACACAGTCAAAACATCTGCGTTCAATGTTGTGCCCATCAAAAGCGAATCTTCTAGCTTGTCATGGGATGATGAATGTTGTTCCAATCATGTTGATTTTGATAAATCACTGATTACTCAAAAGATCAAGGATATTGTAAAAAGAAGCAAAAGATGTGAGAAACGTCTCTCTCCAGTTAATGCTTCAGATGATTCAATACAAAAAAAATCATCCCAGGTTGTCAATATCGTGCATACTTCCGGTGTGTGCGAGGAATTTTCAGCTCTTGCAGCAGAAACTTCTCCCCACTCAAATTATGATTCAGAGTTTGAGTTTGACACTGAGATTTTTAAGTTCTTGGATAAGTGTGAAGAATTTCACCAAGAAAATCTCCAACTAAAGGCTTTGTTGGAGAGACTTGAATCATCACTTCAGGTGAAAAATCTTGAGATAGATTGTCTTAATGATGAATTCACCAGAACCCTATCTCTAAAGGAAAAAAAGATTAATTCTCTTAAGTGTGACCTGCAAAGGTTGTCTGGAAGTTCTGAAAAAATTTCAGCAATGTTATTCGGTCAGAGGTCTTTTGGAAGCACAACTGGTTTAGGGTTCAAAAGCAAAACTGTGAGCACTAATAACTCCTTTGTTCCAGCCGGTTTTGGAATAATTGATGAAGAAAGTTGTGATAAACGTTTAAATACAATTCAAATATAACATTTAACCCCTTAGTCAATGCTTTACTCTTTCGTTAGATATAACGTTTAAGCACAATTGTCATTTCCTTAGTGATTGCAAATCACTTGTTTACTCCATATATTTCTCCCCCTTTTTGTCATAAAATGACAAAGGTTCGAGCAAATAAAGGTCAAACCAAAAGTATCTTACAAATCCAAAAGACTTGTACAACCTAAAAGAGTTAAGCACGAAGGTTTCACATACCACTTTAGATAACCAATATTAAAATCGAAACTACAAGTAATTTAGTTTTAATATGTTATCAAGGAAACAATTTCCCGAAGCAGTTTTCCCTAATAGTTTAACAAATTGACTAAGAAACTTAGTTCCCTTGTTAAACCGATTGTAAACTTACAATCGCTTATTTCGATAAGACCAAAATAAAGATCAGAATTAACTTTATTTCTCTCATCAGGTTCTAATTATTCATACAATAACTTAGACTTTTCTCTTTAGACAAGACAAGCACTAGGTTAAACTAGTATTTCTTGTCAAGGCATTCGATTAGACTTGAATAACCGAATCCTTATATTTGATAAGTCTAAATAAGGTCAGAATTAACTTAGTTTCTCTTATCCGGAATCGAATTGGACTAAACAAATGATCCTGTATTTTGTTAAGCCATAAAAAATACATACAAACCAAAATAAATTGACTTGCACAATTATTTTCTTAACCGTAAGCAATTGAAATAAATATACACATTATAGCACCGCAATTGCACCGAAATTTCGTTAAGCAAAAACACTTGATATCAAACAATAAAGAAGATATCAAAACAATAAGCCAAATAAATTGACATAGTTTTTCTTAACCGGAAACAATTGAATCACACACACACACATCCATACACACATAATGGAATATATATCAATTGTACCAAAATTTTGTTAAGCAAAAGCAAAATATATGCAATATAAGCAGGCTTTTCTTAAACAGGAAAACGATTAAGTAACAAATTCGTTACCTAAGATTCCGCATCCTCTTCTCCCCAGAAAGATTTATCATTAAGCGCAAGTTAAGGTTAGAACTCTGTAAAGACCCTCAAGCTCGTCAACGTTAATAGATCGGTCAAGAGACAATCTACCGATGATCAAGAGACGAATTAGCCGCTAATGACTTGATTAGTTAATAATTTTAATTATTAGAAATTAATCTAACAACGATCTTGATATGAAACTAGTACGCGAAACGGACTCTCGAACGTGTTAATTGGATACCGGACGAAGAATATATCATCCGATAAGTATGAAGGGCAAAATAGATTTTTTTGCATTAGACCGACAGGGGATGCCCTTATCCAATTCAGTGGGTGTTACATAAATTTCCTTTGGTCTTATCTAGACCGAATCGAGAAGATAAACTCTTCTTTATCTTTTTTCTTGTTTCTTATTCTTTTCCTTCTTCTCTTATTTCATTCTTCTTCTGTTCTTCCTCTGGCGATTCAGATAGAAAATCTGCTGGGAAATTTCTAAAGAAAATTTATGAAACAAATGAATCGAGGATGGTGGTGATGTATTAAGTTATGGGGTTCGGTTAGAGTTTGGAGAAGATTAAAAGAAAGGTGAATCATGGAGAAGCAGAACTAGGGTTCGTAGAGCGGATTGATGTTCTGAAGATTTTGAGGTTGATGTATAGAGCTACTGCTAGATAAGGAATCATGGGTAGTCGTTTAATTGAGTTTTTGAAGTTGATTCGGTGGTGAATCGAGAAAGTTAGGGTTTCTTAGAAAATTGGTAAATTGAGGTTGTTTTGAAGTTACGGATTGATGGGTTGTAGATGATGAAGAACTAGGGTTTGTCTGAGTTGCCGTTCGAAGAATTAAACTGGATCGTTAGATGAGTTTGTTTAATTGAGGTTTAAAACTGGTTGATTAGTGGATTCGATTTTCATGATTTAGAGTTTCTGAAATTAGATTCTCTTTGGAGTTTGTGGATGAGCAGAGGGTGATATCGAGTTGTAATGGTTGAAGATTAAGAGGGTGGTTGATGATTGTAGAAGCAGCAGTTGGGTATTTGGTGTTAATTGAAGTTGAACTGGATTAGAAGAGAAGATGGATTAGTCTTAATGTGTTGGACATGTATTTGAGGTAATTATTTCCCTGAATTGATTCAGTATAGTTATTGTTTGATTATACATGATTGATAGTAGAATTGTAAAGGGTGGTATTAAGAATGAGCCTGTAATGGTGATAATTCTGGGGTGGTTGTAATGTGTAATTGTGGATAAAGAATTAGGATAAGATGAGTAATTGATTGAAGATATTGCAGCTGGTTATAATACTGCTTAATGGGTTGTGTTCAGAGTAGATATGTAATCATAGTTTGCTGAAGTTGGAATTATAATTGGTGTTGGAGTGGAATAGTTCAGTGTTTGTGATGAAACTATGATTAGAATAGAACTGAGACTGAGTTGAGTTGTGTTAGAACTGGATTATGGAATGCAGTTGAAGAGTGTTAATTGAGCTTGTAGTGGTGAAGCTGAGAAATGTTGCACGAGTTGAACTCAGTATTAGTGAGGTGCTGATGGTGTTTTTAATATTTCGAGTGAAGTGTTAACTGGTATTGTTTAGGGGATAGGTAGTGGTGTTGCAGTTCATGGGTTGGATTGATGAATTACAAGACTTCGGAAATGGAGATTGAAGTAATAGATTGAGACATTATTGGGGATACGAATCTGAAGTTGCAATTGCAGTCTAGTGATGGGTGGTGTGGTCTGTGTAATGGAGGTTGAGGATTAGATGTTTTGGGTGGAGGTTTATGTAATTGGAACTGCATGTGGTGTTGTCTTGTTGTGTAGCTGTTGAAGTTAATGTTGTTGATTGAGTTGAAACTATTGTTTGGTTGTGGGATTATAGTTAGTGCTTCCAGTGCAGGCTTGCAACTGCAATTATAGGTAAGATGTATTGTATTTGAAATTGATTTGTGAAGTTGTTTTTGAACGAATGAAATGTATAGTGATTATAGGAACTTCTATTCTTTAGACTTAGGCCTGTTTGTCATCCCAGTCAGATGTCTGACTGATTTAACCTTAGCTGACTCGGTTAATCTGATTGAGTCGAGTTGACCCTGTTAACCTGAGTTGAATCGGTTTGACTCAGTGACCAGACCAGTAGGCCGTTGACTTTGACTTTGACCTGAACTTAGACGTTGACTTTTAGTTGACCCCGTTGACCGTCTGTTGACCCAGATGGATCAGGCCTTAGATTAAGAGAATGGAAACATGGGCTTGGGCTTAGGACTAGTTATCATATGTTGATGATTTGGACCTCTTATGGTCCGAATTAGCCTTTGACTTCTTCTACAAATTTGTAGATATTCATAAGACTTAGTTAATAAATTATAGGACCAATCTAATTGAATTAGTAAACCTTAGATATATCAAAGATGGATAATAAAAGGTGTAATACCATAAATGGGCTTAGAACCATTAGATGGACTTGTATGATTCTTGTGTGAGCCATTTTGGCTAGATTCTTAGAGTTCTTGTATGACTAACCGTTAGTCTATATTAACAACTATCGATTCAAAGTATGAACCAGTGGATCGTGGATCTCGAGGTAGGCGTGGCTTGTCATCAAAAGAGGTGGGAATACATTTAACTCTTTTGTAACCATTGTTGCTTCGTATACAAAAGTTTATGCTTAAGAAACTCATGCATTGTCTGTTTCTGCATTCCATGCTTTGTTTAAATTGCATTACGATAATTCTGTTGATTCTTTTAATATTTCCATGGTTTGGAAAGGACTTGTAATGTTTGTTTGTCTTATCAATTGTTATGGGAAATAAGAATTTCCACGTGTGGTATATAGGATACGCTCCTTCACATTTATATCTACATGAATTCAGCTTTTATGCTTACTATGGGTAATCAGGTTTCGGTGACATCAATAGTTATCTAGGTGTGTAACTGGTTGACACCATATTATATATTGTTTGAAGAAGGAGTTTGTCCATATACACGTTTGTTTATTTCAATGGCTTGGTCACTTCTTAATGTTTGGGAAAACATTATTGTTTTCCAAATCTTGCCATGATTACTTAAAAGTTAAATGTTATTCCTACTGGGCACCCCTTTTAGGGATGATGTGCTCACCCATTCCCACTTTCAGTTTCAGAGACAGATCAGAGTTGCGCAGCGAAAGCTTCAAGGGTTGATTTCGTTAGTTGGTTAACTTCTACCATGTATATTATATTGCATATTGTATTTGTAAACCAAATGACTATTGTATATGTATCATTTGAGAGGAGTTCTTGTATATATATTTCTGAGCGGGGCTAGTTTTTGGGTTAAGTTTTGTAGCAGATTAGTCAGCTGCTAGCTTTGGGGGCGCTACAAACTCTCCCCCAGTATGTTTTCATCCTCTCGCAAGAACAAAAGTACAACAACAAAGAGCAACCTTTACCAGAGAAAGGTTGAATTAGTTTTAACTAATGCGTGCCAATAGCAAAAGTTGAAAACCCGAAACACATATGTTTATGCTACACACAAATTGATTCAACACATTGTGCCTTTTTACATAGGAGTTTCAATCGGAACACCTTATGATCATTTGATAAAGCCTACCAATATGGGCTAGAACTTAATCCCGCAAAATCAAAAAGTCACACAAACCATTAGGGTTCACAACATATGAGATCGAATATTAAGGTTATGAAAACCGAAATCAGACATCCCATAAACCGAAAACACATAGCAATAATATAGACATTCAAGCATAGGCTAAGTAATCGGAAACTATCACAAGAAAAATTATAAAATGATAATTTTATTCATAAATAATTGATAGTTTTATTCAAAAATAGACCTTATACAATAATCAAAATAAATCAAAAAATGTTGTCTATTTTTCTTGAAAATAAGAGTCTATTCTCATTTTATGAGTAACTTAATCCTTCATATTGGTGCTAGAGGAAGGCAGATTATTACTTTCAGTCTTCAGCTTGTGAATTTCCTCAAGTAAGTAACCTTGTTGCTTGACCAGAATTTCTTGCAGTTGAGATGTTTTCGTGAAGGATTCTGCAAGAACATGTAATTCTGTCTTTGATTGAACACAAAAGTGTGTTAATGCCTCAATACACCGATCTTTCTTTAGCATATTCTCTCTTTCCTTCTTTCTAAGCCAATCTCTCTTTTTTATTTTCCTCTTAGGTTTTTCAACATCAAGAGGAGGTGCAGACTTATTCTTAAAGAGATCTTTCAGATCAAGCACCTTTTCAAGAGAAGACATCGGATCCTGACTCATAGTTCGGACAAGGAATGACCAGAGCATGAGAAGGATCTTTTTATATTTTTCATACTTCCGAAAATATAATATTCCTATAAATACGAATACCTTAAATATATTTTCAATTACTAGATTTTGTTCCCATAATCTACACATAAGTTACTTGATTTTTTACTTCCTCACACACAAATTCGGCAGACAAGGTGAGGATGCAATTCTTATACCGATTAGGTGGTATTAGGATGAGATTTTCTCTCATCATCGGATTTGGAACAACCAGTGTGTCCTTGATCTAGTATCGTATGAAAAAATATTTTCTTGTTACCTCGAATTAACGAAGTATCTTGAGATTGGTTGGAGTTGCATATGCACCTTTTAGCAATCCTATTTTTTGAGACAGTTTTACACTTTGTCTTATTTTTCCCTTTACCATTGGATGATTTTTCAACATCGGAAGACATGTCCATTTTTAAAATGGTTAAATCACTAATGGAAGAAGAGGGAATCAAATTAACAATTAGTGCAATATTAGATGTTTCCTCTTCTTCGGAATCATATGAATCAGAGGTCTCGTCTAGAGTTACAGCTAATACCTTGCTCCAGAGTATTTCCTAAGATTAGGAAAGTCTTTAGCCATATGACCAAAACCTTTACACTTAAAGAACTGAGGCTGATATTCATCATCTTCTTCCTGATCCTTGTTGTTCTTGATAGGAACTCGATCATGGGGTCGAGAAGATCGATTTTATGAATCTCTTATTTCTTTTCTTTAAGAGATCTCGAAACTGTCTAGTGATTAATGATAATGATTGTTCAATTTCATCATCAGAATTTTCTGCAATCAGTTCATCAGAAGCATCCATCAATCTATGTTTCTCCATTGGAGCTTTCGGAAGTTTTGCAGCTTTAAAAGCAATTTCTTTAGCTTGAATAGACTATGATTCATGATCAAAGATCTCTAACTTTCCAACGAGTGTGCTTCATGAGATTGTTGAAAGATCATTTGCTTCTATGATTGCATGCTTCTTAGATTCGTATCTAGATGACAACGATTTGAGAATTTTGCACACTATATCTTTTTCAGAAATAGTCTTTCCAAGAGAGAAAGAAGCATTAACTATCTCAGAGAGTTTAATATGAAACCCTTCAAAAGTGTCGTTGTCATCCATTGGAAGGTTTTCCCAATCAGAATTCTAGCTTCTTTTTCTGATGTATTACCTTCGAATACGATCTGAAGATTATCACATGCTTCCTTTGAAGATTGGCATGTTGATACATGAATTTGTAGATCACGTCTAACAACATGTATAATAGAATTCAAACCATCTGAATTCTGCTGTGCAAAAGCCTTTTCTTCGCTTGTCTAATCCACTAAGTGTTTAAACTCAGTTTCTAAATTTTCTATTTTTGGGCGATTATAACCATCGACGACTAATAGCCAAGTATTAAAGTCTCGTGATTGAAAAAAAGATCTCATAGCAGATTTCCACCATAGATAGTTTGTTCCGTCAAATCTTGGCGGTACATTAACTGAAATCGATTCATGTGAACTCGAGTTCATTTCTTATAGGTTGGATCGCACCAAATACAGATTGTTAGATCTTTTCGTGTTTGCCTGCTCTGATACCAATTGAAAAGACGAGGGTACCCAAATACACCACAATCTTTAAATTATCCACCTATAAGTCCTCTTACCGAAAGTGATTGTCTATGGACAAAGTCGAGACAATACGACAAATCGGTATTCACACTTTGTGTGATCGTCTATGGATACGAGATCGAGACAATACAACAATCAAAGTGTGATTACTTGATAATAGGTTCGGACTTAACCAAACTCTATAGGATCACTATCAAGTAATATGGAGTTAACGTTTGTGTATTTTACTTCTAATTATAATAAACAATTACAATTGCGGAAATAGAAAAGTAAAAGACACAGCAAGATTTTGTTAACAAGGAAACCACAAATAAAGAAAAACCACGGGACCAAGTCCAGAATTGAATACTCTCATAATTAAGCCGCTATACAAAATCTAAACCAACTTCGTATAGTTGGGACCAAGCAACTAAACCTAGTTCACTTAGTTTCTTCAGTATCCCCGCTTCCGATATTCAATAAGTGCACGCACTAGAACAATTCCTTTGGATCGTATTCCAAACAGTAAAGGAACAAAAAATCTGTATGGTAACAACTCTATTGATTCTTTCCAGATAAAGATATCTCAAGTCATATACAAAGGCTCTTCCGTTTAAACTAATAAACTCCTTTTCCTGGTTAGATCAATCCAATCTCTATTACCTAAGTAATAAGATTCGGATTTCTAACAATCAAAATAGATATCAAGAGAACTATTAGGTGTTATCGATCTCACGCAACTAATCAATCGAATAAATCATATTCTAGTTGGATCCCATCCGATCAAGGTTTGTGCTACACAAAGATATGAGAAACCAATAAGAAATCTTTTTCGTCTTCAAATCTTCTTTAATCTTCAATTAAACCTGCACAACACCACTTGAATCTCTTGTGATCAATCACACATAGAACGGAGTCTGTTAACAATGGATTATCACAAGATGTCTTTAGATCTACAAACAGTTCTATTATAAAAAAAACCTTATTGGTTTACATGTCTTTAGATCTACACACTCAAACTAAGTAAATCGTTTTGTAGATCTAAAGACGTCTTGTGATAATCCATCGTTAACAGACTCTGTTCTGTGTGTGATTGATCACAAGAGATTCAAGTTGTTTGTGTGCAGGTGTTTATTGAAGATCTAAGAAGATTTGAAGACAAAGAAGATTTCTTATTTGAGTTCATAATCTTTGGTGTACACAAAACTTGATCGGCTGGAGGGATCCAACTATAATCGGTTTATCTTTGTGATAACCTTGATTGATTAGTTGTGTAGATCGGCATCAATACATTTCTTTGTGATTCATAATATTGATTGCATAGTCTAAACAATTACTTTGGTAGTTGTTAAAGAGATTGATCTAAGAACCCGGCAAAGGAGTTTATTGGGATAAACGGAAGAGCCTTTTGTCAAACTCATATCACTTGTTTGAAAAGAGTTATTACCGAACAGATTTGTTGTTCCTTTACTGTTTGGAATACGAACCAAATGAATTGTTCTAAGTGCGTGACTTATTACAAGTTGGAGGCCCAAGGATACTGAGGGAACTAGGTGAACTATAGGTTTAGTTGCTTGGTCTCAAATATACGAAGTTGGTTTAGATTTTGTATAACGGCTTAATTATGAGAGTATTAAATTTTGGACAAGGTCCCGGGGTTTTTATGCATTTGCGGTTTCCTCGTTAACAAAATCTTGCTGCGTCTTTTACTTTTCTATTTCCGCAATTATAATTATTTTTATTATAATTAGAAGTAAAATACACAAACGTTAATTCCTAATTACTTGATAGCAATCCTATAGTGTTTGGTTAAGTCCGAACCTATTATCAAGTAATCATACTTCGTTGTTGTATTGTCTAGATCTTGTATCCATAGTCAATCACACAAGTTATCTTGTTGTCGTATTGTCTCGATCTCGTATCCATAGACGATCACACGAAGTATGAACCGATTAGTTGTATTGTCCCGACTCAGTCCATAGACAATCACTTTCGGAGTAAGGACTTATAGGTGGAAAAGTTTTAGATTGAGGTATATTTGGGTACCCTCGTCTTTTCAAAAGGATTCAATAGAGTGGAATGGTCATTCCTCATTGATATTCTAACATCTGTTGGCTTTTCAGATTATTGTTGTGAGCTTATTTAACAGTGCATAAGTACTACCAGCATTTCCATAATGCTAAATGGATCTCCTTGCAAGGCATATAGACCAACTAGGGGTTTGAGATAAGGAGACCCCCTGCCCCCATACCTTTTTATAATCTGCATGTAGTCTTTTTCCAGATACCTAATCCATGTTGAGAATTGTCTATGGATTCAAGGTCACTAAAGATGCGCCTAGCATCAGTCATATGCTTTTTGCAGACAACTGTCTTGTTTTAGACAAAGCTTCTCATGTTGATGTTGAGAACCTAATGGCCTTAATAAAAGACTTTAACCTTGTATCTAGCCAGGTCATAAATTTTGGTAAATCTGGTTGCTTTATTAGTCATAATGTTGATCCTAGCCTTGCTGTCTCCTTATCAGGACACTTAATTTAAAAAAAAAAATTCCCTAATATTAGAGGAGCAGAGTTGTTCTTCCAACAAGGTGAGGCGGTGGCTTCAGGTGATGGGTTTACAAAAAAAGTTGTTGCCAGGGATCTTTCCACAAAGTCTGCTCCGCTCTTTCTAAGTAGGAAGATCTTATGGCAGGGCTCTCAAGATAAGATGAAAAATATTTGGGTATTCCTCTTTTCATCACTAAGTCTAGAAATGATTCTTTTATTCATCTTACTAGTCAATTTGACAATAGAGTAGCAAAATGGTTGGGTAAAAATATTAACCAAGCTGGAAGGTATGTGCTTGTTAATCATGTGCTCAAGGCTTCTCCGGTCTATCACATGAACACTTTCTATATTCCTAATAAATTTATTCACCATATGAAACAATCCCAAAGGGATTTCTGGTGGGGGAAAAATAAACCTGGTGGCTTATACTTGAAAAATTGGGGCAAAATATGTACCCACAAATGTCAAGGAGGTTTGGGTTTTAAAAATCTTCTTCATGTTAATTTAGCTTAATTTACTCGCTAGAACTGCATGGAATTTAATCCATTCTCCGAATGATCTTTGTTTTAAGATTTTAAAATGTAAATATTTCAAATATTTTTCTCCACTGCATTACTCTTTGAGTAAGGGCTTTTTTCTGGGTTTGGAGAAGCATCTGTAGGGGTTTAGATTTTATTCTCCATAATGTTGTTTGGGATCTTAGAGATGGCAATAGAATTTTGGTTTTTAGAGATAATTGGATTCCTAATGGTGCTTAGCCTTTATGTAATTGCTACCCAAATCCAAACTTCTTAGTCTCAGATCTGATAAATAAATATACCAACAACTATAATTTTGAACTAGTTATTTCACTCCCCATAATGCTCAACTCATACAGGGTACTATAATTCCTCTTTCTGGCCATGAAAGGTTTATATATATATATATATATACCATTCACTAAAAATGGTCAATTTTTTGTCAAAACTGCATATAAAGCATTGTTTGGCCAATTTGAGTACATTCATAATCCCCATAATGCAAAACCTTTATATAAGTCGCTGCGAAAGCTTCCAATGCTCCCGAAAGTACACATTTTCATATATGGAAATGTTATGAGAATATCTTGCCTTTGAAATCAATTATTTGTAGGTTTAATAATTCTCATGATATAAATTGCAATCTGTGTGGAACTGTAGTGCCTGAAACTGCAGGGCATCTGATCTTACATTGTCATTTTACAAAAGCAGTTTGGTCGTTAACTCCTTATTATAACTTAGTCTCACTAGTTAGGATTCAACACAAAACTTAAAAGAGTGGGTTGGGCAATGGTTATCTTCTAATATCCTAAAAGATAAAGCGGTTGCTGTTTTTTCCATTCCACAGAGCATATGGAAAGACACATGTTCTTTCACTTTTCAAGGAAAAAATCTAAATTATTTCACTACTGCGAGACTAACACTCAAGCTTGTGAATGATGATGATACTTATCTTAGATCTGATTGTGCTGCAAATATGTCTGCTAACATTTCAACTATTGAAAATGATTTAAGTTCCATACTTCATTACCATAAGACTGCATTGTATACAGTGATGCCTCTTTTGACATTAATACTAATCTTTCTGAAATTGGTTTGATTATGAATGATTCAGCAGGTAACTGCATTGGCTGCAAAGTCATCCCAGGGGTATCTAGGAACGCTGAAGAAGTTGAATGCTTAACGCTGCTGGAAGCTGGTATTTGGGCCAAAGAAAGGAACAACAACAAAATATGCTTCATCAACGTTCCTAGCTACCCTGGAAGCTAGTATTTGAGCGAAAAAAAAAGGAACAACAACAAAGTATGCTTCATCAGTGATGCTCAATTAGTAGTACGATGCTTCAATTCTAATAATAACCAGCTGATCTGGTATAATAAAACAATTATAGATGACCGCAAGTTGATTCACAACAATTTTTCATTCTTTAAATTTCAACAATCATGTTGATTCCGCAACTAAGTATTGTAATAACTTAAGAGTTCAGGGTGAATGGTCAAGGGAGGACTATAAATCTCTCATCATTCCTATTTTCCATGATGCATAGTCATCACCATTTAAGGGAGGACTACAATGAACAACATTGGGATTGTCTGAGGGATGAACAAAAAATGGATCACGATATGAAGCCGCGTCCAAATTGATAGAAGAAGATGGTTCAGGAATAAGTTGATCTTCTGCTATTATGGAAAAAAAACAAGGAAATAAAAAAAAAAAAAAAACACAAGAATTTTATCAAACACCTTAAGGTCAGAAGTTTCTCCTCTGTACCATCAAGGATTTGGAGCTAAGGGAAACTTATCTATTGATTATCGAGCATACAACTTTATATACACAGTTACATATATCAGAAGATAAGAGATAAGTATCAACTAATTCTAGACTACCTAGTCAAGCTATCCTGTATTACCGGATATACATAGCTAGCAACATAAGCAGAATAACAGATAGATAAAGACTACAATAACCATTTGGACCGAAAGTCTATACACGTTGATAAATGGTTGGGGTACAATCCCTTCCTTCTTTCCTTCGCGTCACAACACTTGTAGTTTCTTTTGGTTTAGCAGTTTCTTTTGGTTTAATAATATGTATTTTTCTTAGCAAAAAAAAAACACGCATTTCAAAAGGTTTTCCTGGCTAGTTTGGGGCCTATGGATTCCCTCATCCACCTAATAGAAAATGATAAGGGGTGTCTAAATTTGATGAATTTACTACCCTTTATAAAATTTTAATACTACCAACTTATCCTCATCAAATCCTGGTAATCAAAACAAAAACAAAAGTCAAATTCATTTCCATCTCCATCTCCACTTCAATCGTCTCTTCTTCTCCCCCCCCCCTCCCTTTTTTTTTCATTTTCAAACAAAAACATTGTAGATAATCACCTGTACTTTTTCATTTTAGCTCGAATCATGTAATTTTCGATCAACCCAATCCCCTAGTGTAGATTTCAATAACATGCAATCACTCAAAAATCCAATCTTTTGAAATCAAAGTTTTCTGGGTTTATAAGAATCGGTCTACGTCAATGTACTTGTAAACCGATTTCATTTAGAAACAGTTGTTGTTCATGCCCACAAACACCGATTGTCCTGGATGGCCATTTTGGGTGGAGAAAATTGAACAAGAATTGGTCTATGTTAATGCCCACATACCCGATTTTGGTATGGAAGAGATAACTTTTTTTTTTTTTTTTTTAGTTAGAATCGGATTACATGAGCACTTTTATAAACCGATTCCTATTGTGCAATGTCAGGAATCGGTTTTTATGTGTGTATCGTGTAAACCGATTGTGGTTAACCCATTTTTTTTCCAGTTAATACTCGATCACAAAATGAGTATGAAATCATACTCGATATCAGTTCGAGTACAATGAAAATAATTTTATACCCGAATTGAAAATGCGTATGATTAGCTACACTCAATTTGAAAACGAGTATAATTTTATACTCGAATTGAAAACGAGTATGACTTCTCAAAAATGAGTATGAAATCATACCCATTCTTAACTCGGGTATATATATATATGAAGTAGAATGAATTTTAGTTTTATTTGATGTTTAACAACACATAATTTACCGATAATTTTTATTTTTTTACCCAGAATCGGTTTATGTTCATGTCCATATAAACCGATTATGGATAATCGATCGGTTGTTTTTCATGTCCATATAAACCATTCTGGATAAAAGCAAATTTCAAAAAAAAATTGTATGTTTTTGAAGTTACAATCGGATGATACCAATGTCAACATAAACCGATTCTGAGTTGGTGTTCTTCAAAAAAATTCAAAATCTAATTTTTTTCATGTTTTGATGATTCATACACAAGATAATTTCACATCTAACACAATATTTTTACTACAAATCACCGAATTAGCACTAATTAATCAGGAATAAATTAGTCATTAAAAAAAGTTGGATAATGGGTTTTCTATTTTTCTTCAATATGTTTTATTTTGTCACGTAGTGATAGGCCCCAAATAATTTTTATATGCCCAAAATAGCCAGGTTATTTTTGGACAGTTTAGTTAATGGACCAAACTGAACCTGTGTTTTCATTGGTGGATCAAATTGATATGGTTATCGGATGCATAGTTTTAGTTCTTAGAAACCGTTCCACATGATTTCGGATCTAGTATAGGCCAAAACCTTACCAAACCATATGCAGCCCTACCCGTGGTCCATAATTTTGCTCACTCTCGTAGGCCGTAGTTGCCCTAAAACATCAAAATTCTGTCGATTTAAATCGGCTTTCTCTCGAGACAGATTTTGAACCCTAAAACCTTTCGTTCTCCTCTCACATTCTCGACTGAACTATAAACCTTGAACCCTAATTTCTAACAATGACTCTTAAGAACCATTCTCCTTTACCAGAGAATCCACCTTCTGCTTCATCTTCTTCTGATTCTGAAGATGAAAGAGAGGTCGAAGAGGAAGTAGTTAACAACAAAGAAGAAGAAGAAGAAGAAGAAGAAGAAGAAGAAGAAGAAGAAGAAGAAGAAGA
>JAJJMB010007077.1:2325123-2396639 GCA_023531105.1 Papaver atlanticum
GAAGAAGAAGAAGAAGAAGAAGAAGAAGAAGAAGAAGAAGAAGAAGAGGAAGAAGAAGGCGGAGATGACGATGAAGAAACTGAGAAATCAAACTTCTGTGTTGTTCCAAACCCTAAACCTAAATCTAAAGATGCAGAAGAAGAAGAAGAAGAAGACTCTGATGATGATTCGGAATCTGATGAACAAATCCCGATTCAAAAGGAAGAGGAAGTCAAGAAACCCGAACAAACTTCCATTCCTCCGGCCAAACGTCCGGTTGCCAAAGGACAGGTTGGAGCAGAGAAATCCTCGAAACGGAGGAAGAAGAACAATGTTGCTAATGCTGGAGAAGAGTCTGAGAAGAAATCAGCGAGGGTATGGACTGAAGAAGGTGAGATTGTTCTTCTGAAAGGAATGATTGATTACATGAAGCAAGGTAAAATCCCTAATTCTGATTCAAATGGTTTTTATGAGTTTATCAAGGGCTCTATTAATGTTGATGTTAGTAAAGAACAATTGTCTAGTAAAATTAGACATGCCAAAGGGAGATATCGGCAGAATGAAGCCAAAGAGAAGAATGGGGAAGTCTTGACATTTACCAAATCCCATTTTAAGAAATGTTATGAGTTGTCAAAGTCAATATGGGGGGCTGAGAATAAACAAGAAAATGATGGTAAAGAGAAAAAAGGAGGTGAGGCAACTGAGGTGAATGGTGCTACAAACGGTAAGAATAAGAGTAAGAAGAAGAAAGCTAGTAACGATGCAGGTGTTTCGGAGAAACGGGAAGAAAGTGTTAAGGTAGGTGATGTTGGTGGTAAAATGAAAGCAACAGAAGAAAAACAAGAAGTAGAGGGTTCTGGATTGATTGAATTGGCTCAGCATATGGCACCTCTGGGTTTGAAAAGTTTCCTAAATAATAGAGCTTTTCAATTGATCGAACCTTCGAAGAGGAAGGCATTTGAAACAAGGTGGAAGGACTTACGAGTTGCAGAGGGGGAGTTGTTCTTGAAAAGGATAGATTTGGTTCGTGAATGCTCATCAATGGCATTGGAGGCACTGAAGTCTCAAACTTCTTAAGGTTTTTTTTGACTCACTCGATTATAAGCTGGTTTTTTGTCTTCTTAATAGCATATAGGTGGGGGAGGTCCAGTGTTGAATGTTATGTCTATTGAGAAGATTCGGGGTTTTAATTTTATGTTGCTATAGGAGTATGGTCTAGAATTTTCTGCCAGTTAATATTTGCATATGTTCATAGTTTAGACTTATTTTATTCTTATCTTATAGACCAAACTTATGGTAGAAATTCTGTTTTGTCTTGTCTCATCTCCCTTGGCCAATTTGTGTGTTTGAGGCACTGAAGTCACCAGCTTCAAGTTTTTTTTGACTCACTCGATTGTATGCTGGTTTTTGTCTTCTTAGTAGCATAGGTGGGGGAGGTTTAGTGTTGAATGCTATGTCTATCGGGAAGATTCGGGGTTTTAGTTAAATGTTGCTGTAGGAGTATGGTTTATCATTTTCTGCCACTTAATATCTGCATATGTTCATGGTTGGTTGATTTTTTTCTTATCATATCAACCAAGCTTACGGTAGAAATTCTGTTTTGTTTTGTCTCATCTCCCTTAGCCAGTTTGTTGTTTTGTCCTATTAATTTACAGGAAGTAGAGATTTAGTTCATTACGAGGTATAAATAAAGAGAAGCAATAGATATATGCTAGAACTAGATTCATATTTCCAACAATCACACATGTACCAATTACTGAAATATAGGAATATCAAAAACTTGAGATTCGAATTTTGAAAATCAGTGTTGCAAATCAAAAACTTTAGCTTGTAAAGCGATGACTCCAGCAACAGAGGAGATGAAAACGATGCTTCCTGAACCAGTAGCTTTTAAGAAGGATGTGCCAGTATTGATATACAGTAAATCCCTACCAGATTCAAAGGTACTAGTTACGATTCTAGAATGATCCTTGTCTGTGCATCTTTATGACCTAAATAGTTATCCATGAGTTAATCAAGCTATTAAGTCTGGATATAGTGATAAAAATGATGATGCTGTTAGGAAGTGATAAATGACTTGCAAGGATATCATGGATACAGTTTTTATTAACTTCTCTTTCAGCCAGAACTGAAACATCAAAGACTAAGTCAGTAATTTTAAAAGCTTTTCCCTCCAATCTTTTTAACCTTGAGAGACAATTTTTACAGTGTCATCTGTCATGGTTTTGCTGTTTACCTTCTCTGCTATATTGTAACTGCTATATTCACATTTAGAAGCTCAATGTCAGAATATTTTAAACCTTGCTTTAAAATTGCATTTTCTTGTTGGGTTTCTTAGATTTTTCATGGTTCGGGTGACCAAACCTCGTTTCTCATTTTATGGTGTTCATAATACACAGTTACATCTCTCTAGCCACTACTCACTACAACTGGGTAACAAAAAGAAGTCTTGTCGCCACTACTTGTTTTATTTAAGTATAGCTATCAAACAATAACAAATCAATATCAAAAATAATATTAACAAGCTTTATCTCATCATTTCATGTATTCAATCCGAACTCCATCAACAGTTGTATTGATGCCAGTCCCACCTCTTGGTACTAATGTGACCCAAACGGTCTCATCCCCGTCTGCCTCGAGGTCTTCCAACAGCTCAGTGATACCCACCTTAAAAGTTGTCTTTCTCTTCACTACCAAATCTCCTTTGTTCAACACTATCCTTACTCCTCTCTTCATGTTCACAAATGTTCCTGCAAACTCTCTTGATTCAGGACCAATCATGGTCTCATCAACAGCATTTACATAAACATCGAATTTCACATAGGCATCCTTACTGATGTCAATTCCATAAACAACTATAATCTCTTCTTCTTGTTCTTTCTCGATCTTACTTCTGTGTGTCTTTGGTCTATGAAGCTTCACTCTTATTGTGGTATCAAGCCTCTTACCGTTCAACCCAAAATCTGGTGAAACAATAGCTTGATTGGAGATATCCAAGAATGGATTCTGATTCTCTCTCATTTTCAGTACCTGACGAGCAATCTTCGGCGGTACAGAAGGTTTAGGTCTTGCGTTAAGCCATACATTCTCGACATTCTCGTAAGCATATCTAAGCTTAGAACTGTCAAGAACGTCTCTGATTTTGATTCTGACAAGCTGTGACTTCTCATTGTGGAAGTAGAAAGTAGAATCTAACCATTCCGGATCTTCAATCGCTGGCTTGTTGCCCCGAAGCTCATTCCAAACGTTCCAAAGGCGATCGATGTTTGAATGATGCGCATAGAAAATTGGATCTCTTGCAGCTGAATAAAAGGCTCCCAAATCTTCTCTTTCAGTGTTCAAGTTACTACCAACCCAAGTATGCAATGCATTATGCGGTGCCAGTTCAATAGTTCCCGGTCCATCGCAAAACCCGTCCTCGCCGGCTTTATAAGGACAACCCATGAACAGTTCAGTCTTTTTAGCGCCAGAAACCATTTGATTGTACATAAAAGCTACATTAGTGGAAATTTGATCTTCCGGTCCTAATCCTCTTTCGAAGTAATCGTAATTAATATCAGCAACTTGGGGTGGAAGGTGAGAACTATCTCGCTGCGTATCAACCATCGAGCCATTCAAGTACATGTCAGGAATAAACATACCCTCAGGCGAATCCCAGTTCCAGAAAGGCAGTGCGAAATTCTCGTCTCCGATCAAACTTCCAAGAATTCGTTCATGAAAGTAAATCATCATTCTATGCCATGGGAAAAACATCCAGGATCTATGAATTTTGAGTAGAGAGTTGGAGTTCTGTTGATTGTAAGCACCAGTGCAGTATATGCAATGCATATTAGCTTGGCGCATGTAGCTGCGTGGATCGTCGTAAGGTAGGGATTTCATGATGGCTATGGCTTTGTTATACTTGGCGATGAAATCTGCATCAACCATGTGAGCTGGTTTCCTGACTCTAATTGGTTCTGAAATGTCTGGAAATTTGAAATCAATAATGGGTTCTAATGATTCACGTTTTGGTGGACAACAATAAACCGGTCGATCGGCATCGGAGAGTGACTTATGACATGTCGTGAGGTTTGGAGTTAAGATGACATGTTTAGGTCTAATCTCTTCATTTGTGACATTTGCGTCTTCCGTTGTAACCCATGTTTCGTCAAAAAATCCAAGAATTGTTGCCTTCAGATCACTAAAACATAACAACAACAAAAAACACAAATTAAATTTCTAAATTAAATCAAATAAAAGCTAGAAAATCAGGATGGGTTTCTTTTATTTTCTTTTTTTCCTGAAAACCAATTAGAGTGCTACTAAAATATGGGTGTTAGTTCTCATTGACATTACTGGTAGTATTTGTTTATTGAAAACAGATCTAACAAAAATAAAGTCATACTACAGTTGAAGGTAAATACAGAAAAAGAACAATGACTGGAAGAGAAAAAACAGATCTAATTCGTTTTTGCCTAATAAAAACAACTAGTACCATTTTAGTCAAACTAAGCATCATACCAATGGTCACTTGTAAACTTAGAAGAATAATTGCGCATGGATTTTGTAGTGGGTTATCATTTGACATGGAAGAAATTTTGTTTGGTGCAAATGAAATGAAAATAATCAAGTTAAAAAATGAAATTTCTTTTTCACCTAATTTTGTTTGTTTGGATTTGGTGCAGTGAATTTTCAGTGAAACTTGTAACTTTTAGTAGCACTTCATAAATGATTGAAACAAGATTAATTATGATGATAAAAAACTAAAGAAACAGGATAAAATATACACATACCTTATAAAAGAAATGGCTTGAACTTGTTGATCTGAATCTTTCACAAATAAATCTGAAGAAGATAATCCAACAAAGATTAAAGCCAAGAAAACCAAAGAGACCCATCTCTTTGCTTCCATGGCTACTTCCTCTCCCTGCTCAGTGCTCCCTGCTCTTTCTCAATCTATAATATATATATATCTGGACTGGACACTAGCTAGTAGTGGAGTTTCTGATGATTTCTACCTTCTTTTCTTACAGAAATAAAGCCACTAATGAAGTGCACTGAAATCTTTTCAAGAATGTCAGTAATGAAATTTTCTTAGAAGGAGAGAAGAGAGAGAGGCTTAGAAATGCTGAGTTTTAATGGAGCAATAGGGTGTATATATATTGACTACACAGAAGCCATCTATACAGGGAGGGAGGGAGACTTTCGCAATTAAATTCTAGAAACTTTAAAACACGTTTGTTTATTACATTTGACAAAAAAAACAAAAAAGGGGGCAAATTCATAAAGCTTCGAACCATATAATTAATAAACCGGCCAAAATTCTAAGATCTTTTATGAACTGGCCATTTTTTTAGATTTCACGTCTGGACCCACCAGATAGGTCGTCGGCGTTGAATTACTCAAATTCGGTGCACAAAATTACCACCATGCCCATTATCCAGTTCAAAGACGCGTGAACTGAAGATAATTCTCAATTTTTTTTCAGTCTCTCGGTTCATTCTCTTTCTTCTCTCCATCGTTCTCTCCGTTCTCCTTCTGTTGAAACTAGGGTTAGCGATTATTAGAGAAGAAGCAGTAGCAGTTGAAGACGTAGATGTTAGTGAAGAACCAGATTGTATTTGGAAGACTAGGGTTTCTGGATATCTAGGGTTCCAGAGACGATTTTGATAGTGTGAAGATGAGGTACAAATTGGGATTCAAAAAATCTGAATCAAGGTGAGATTAACGTAACCCGTGACTTAATATATGATGAAAATCAATGATTGATCGATTGATTTGTATTTCTAGGGTTTCTGTTTTTCCCCTTTTGTAATTAGGGTTTATTTGAAATGCATGAGTTCCTTTATTGTTTAATAAGGTTATAAATTTCGTGATTGAGTGTTTGTTTGTATGAATTATTGCTTAATTAGAGTTTATTTGAGTTATTTAGGTTTCACCCCTTTCAATTTTAGATTCAGTGGGGGGTTTATTTGGGCTAATTGATAGAGCTTAAATTCCAACATTCTGCTGCTATATCCCCTAATTATTAATGAAGTTCTTCTTACATGTGGTATTTTGATACTTTCTAGATGTTGTCACAGGGTGAAATTTAATAGAGCAAGTTTATGCCCTGTATGGCAGAATACTTTCTGATTTGGACCATTTTGTTTACTATTATGTAGCCATTTAGTTGGACTAAATAAAGATCTTACGCCATAGTATAAGATTAATGTGTCAAGGTTAAGGTTTTATATGGACATTATGTGGTTTCTCATATTCATGTGGAGGTTTACTTGCTGTAATTTTCAGACTTGTTTAAATGCAGACATTTTCTTCATGTTCTAGTTGTTTATTTCAACTAGATGAAGGTTCCATAATGATTTACTTATAGCAGCAGATATGGAAAAAAAAGTGTACTAATTTACTGTAATTGAAATTCAGATGTGTAGTGGGGGATTTGGTGTGTATGTGTTTATATTGGTTTAAGGATCCCTGTATGTCACAGCCATTGCTAAATAATGATGATTTTGATAATTTTTGGGAGGATTCTTATGTGAACGATGATGGGTGTATATGTTTGTGGATGGGGATGAAGGATACAGAGTTTGGGACTCCAAAGACTACACCAAAGAAGAGAGTTAGTAAGAAAACTACTCCTAGAAGATCTCAAAGGCTAAATAGTGTGGATAAATCAGCAGAAGGTGTATCAAGAAAGCTGAGTTTCACAGATTTGCTACAACAAGCTGAAGAGGTACCTATTCCCAAAAATTCTCATGCTAGTAGCAGTGGTTGCAGTCAGTCAAAACCATCCCAAGCCATTGACCTTGATGATGATGTATTTGATGTTGGTTACGAACTCAGACGAGGGTTAAGTTGTCTTTTACCTAGCATGTTAATGCCACGTAGAAAATGTCAATATCGGCCAGTTTATATAAAGATTAAAAAAAACGGCCAGTTTTTTAAATAGAGTTCAAAAAGGTGGTCACCTTATTTAAAAGCCCAAAAAATGAAGAAAATAGGAAGAACATAATTCTGGCTACATGGTAAAAGAGAAGCTTACCAATTCATATATTCAGAAATTCTATTGCCGCAATTATTATTTTTTGAAATGACCAAACGGTGACCCTACCATGATATCATAATTTTTTGCCAGATTGGACTAAATTATTTCAAACTTTTGAATTGTTTATTTTTCTGATGATAAAAAGTTCAACCTTTGAACGAGGATCGGAAGAAGATATGGGAGTCTTATACATTTGCGTAGCTACCAGGAAGGAAAGCGGAAGAAAATGATAACCGCGCGGTTAGAAACCAAGAAGCTTGCTTCCTCGTGGGTTTGACAATTGACATAGCGTGCAGACATGTATATTTACGAGGATGGCTGCTATAAGAGGGCAACTGATCCAGCCAACTACAGTCGCACAGGATTGTCAAAGGCTGCTTGTTTAGTTGTTAATGGAATCGTTAAAAAATAATAAGTGTGTCAATCAAAGTTTTCAACACGTGTTAAAGTTTTAACTACTACTCCCACCATTTCAAAAAAATAGGCTTGTTTCCTTATTCGGATATTTCAAAAAAATAGAATTGTTTCCTTACTTGGAAAGTCAAATGTTGGATCACTTTTCTTTTTTCTTTTTCTCTCTTAGTATGAAGAGGGGACCACTTCTCTCTCCATCTTCTCTCTAATATCAAATCAATGGGACCATGGATAAAGTAGGAAAAACTAGGAAAAAGTGGCTCTAATGATTAGTTTTCTTAATTTTTATGCAAACCAAACAAACCTACTTTTTAGAAACGGGGGTAGTATGACGCAACACAAAAGTAATGAAAAATAACGTCGATCAGTTCAACGTTTAAATTTTGTAAGTTGGGCAGCCTGCTATGAGTCGTACTACTTTTTTTTTATTCATATTTTATACAAAAGTTCTTTACAAACAACGAAAAAAACCGAGAAAAAAACCCGCCCCCATCTTCTCTCACAAATACCGGCCCCCTATTGTCCTCCACGGGCCCACCAACACCCACCAAAAATAACTGAGTCTAACGGTTTTGCCGTAGTCAGTTTTCTCGGTCCGTAAAGAATCACCCTATTTTATAACCTTGTTTTCAAAAAGTCATGCAGAAAAATAATACTACTGTACTCGCATTGCATTTGCAAAGTCACTCTGGTATATTATAAGTATATTCCAGTGTGACGAGCGATCAAAGGTATTTGTCAATAATAAACATTTCTTGCCATTTGATTGGAACAAGTAGATCGATCGACACCCCTAATGTTTGTAGCCGTGCCATCACTTTCTAATTTGTCTGTCTCTCCAAGGCATGTGTTACACGCACTTGTATGTTCGGTGACGTGCTTAGCTAGTACTGCAAAATCTCGTCTCGACAGATTACATGTGTTGCACGGACTTCTTTGTTCGTTAGCTGGCATAGCTAAACGCCATCACGAGAATAAATATCATTTCGTGGAAATCAAATCTCTATCGGGTGGAGTCTGTCAACCACATTTATTCTATCGTTCGCTGGCTGAGAAGTGTCATCTTCTTACATATTGTATGATTAACAGGACTAGAAAGTGATTAATTTAAGGTCTTCTTATTATTTATTACTTGATCTGTAAAAATTCATTCCCAAGTCCTCTTTTAAATCCCACCATCAGGACACCAAATACTATGAGAAAGAGATGCGGTGGCGGTAAAGAAATTTTTTTAATGATGTAGATGCCAAGTGGTTCCCGGTTAATTAGGTTAGATGTTAATTGTATAAACGCCCTTAGTTGCACCTTACAGCAGTTCCTATGGACTCAACAAAATAAGGATTTGTTCATTTTGATCCCATTATGGACTCAACAAACATGAAAAACGGATAGACAAACCAACAAATTTGTTGGTTTGTTGAATGAGATGGAAGAACAAGCGCGCGCGTTAAGGAAGGCCGGACGATCGTGCCACCATCACTGGCGTTTTAGCCAGAAACGCGCGGACCATCATCAATCGCTGGCGGATTTTCTTCCACCGCCCGCGGTTATTCCTGACACGCCAATAATTACTTTAACAATTTTTTTTATCCACTTTATCCTATTTTATCTCACTTCATCCTATTTTATCTCACCTAAATATTATATTTTATCTTTATCCCACAAAATATTTTATATTAAAAGCAAATATTAGTGGGCCCTGGAAAACCAAATCTGTTCATTTTGCTCAAGTTTTTCATAATGTAAAACACAGTTTGTTCATCCACGTGATTCAAAAAAAATTAAAAAAATTGTTCATTGCTATAGGAACTGTCCTCGTTATTACCAACAATAAAAAATATAAAAAAAACAGTACAAGCCAAGGGGATCATAATTTATTTCTTTTTTGTTTGTTCGTTTTTTCTTGATTTGACACATTCAGCTGTACGGGGATCATAATTTTGGTTCCCACTGACTCTTAAAAATTCGCCAACAATTACAGGGTGTTCTAGTTAATTACAAACACTAGCCTTCGCCGTGTCTTTCATGGATTGCTTAGATTCCGTCTAATAAGTTCATGTTTTCTAGGGCAGTGTTGAATCTGTTGATGCAACCGATCTTCCATCTGAACGCATATATTCTCTAATTTGGGAGTCATAGTGGACGTCATGCTGCAATTCAACGAAGGTGTGCAGTCAACACACACGGTTAGTAAGCGAAACAGGTAAAACCCTCTTAAAGAATCATATTTTTGAGCCATACCTCTAAATTTTGAGCTCATACAATGACTAAATAGCCTCACTATGAGGTAAAACCCGTCACCTCCTATCCGCTCTTATTATTTATGTTTTTATTTTACAGTTCTTTTAATAACTTTTAAATAATTTTTCAAATATTGTTATTTGTTTAGTTTTTTTTTTACAGTAAGAGACAGAAAAACTCAAAGCCCGGACTCGGAAAGTAATTTCCTCAGAGACATCCACGTTATGAAGGCAATAACCTAATTTGAAGTTTGAAAATCAGATGAAAAGCCATTTTCATCTAAAATGTTGCCTCCGTCATGGGGTTACCGCCGCCACCGCATAAGCAGCCCTTCCACTGAGATCACTGCTGCTACTACCAAAACCACCACCATCAGCTCGATACTCCATTGTAAACAACCTTAAAACAGCTCCTTGAAGACCATCTCCATCTCTTGCAACCAGAAACTCCATGATACAGATAGGTCCCTTGTTGGTGCTACCAAATACTACCAGAAACTCCTCCTTCCTTGTTACTACCACATACAACCAGAAACTCCTCCTTAATACTCCCATACGAACCTCAATAGTGCTACTACATACAACCTTCCATTACAAATTCTAGTTATAACCACAAGTTATTCCATCACCACCACATCATAAATTCTCCTATCGAACAGCTGCTCCGCCACCTTAATCACCAAAATCTACCTCTAAATTTCTGGTCTCAAATGCAACACAACACAAATGGATCTATAACCTCATCAAATCAAAATGTTATAGAAGATAAAAGAGAAAAACCTAAAACTGAAAAGAAACTAGAACAAAATGAAAGAACCCCAAAAGGTATGAACTGAAAAGGAAAAAATCCTTGCTCGGATCTAGTCTGAGACTAGATCCGAGCAGGAAAACGGTCGGCGGCGGTGAACTTGGACAAGAGCGAGAAGGTTATGGGGGAAGAGAGAGAGAGAGAGAGAGGTTTACGTTTTAACAGAGACAAAGTTGTTTAGTTACAAAACCTAGACTTAAACTCTGTTGACAAATTATCAGCCGAACCTAAATTTTTAAAGGTCATGCCTAGATGCGGATGACAAGTTATTAGTTGAATTTTGGATGTTTATCGTATATACGAAGAATACTCATAGGTTCGGTTGATAACTTGTCAGCCGAACCTAAATATGTTATAAAAAATAAAATTAGTTCTTGCTAACAAGTTATCGGCCAAACTTTACTCTCTAACTGCCGAAACTGGGTTCGGCTGATTCAAGCAAAAAAAGATAAGACAACCGAACTTAATGTTGTTCTTCATAAAATGAGGTTCGAGTATTATTTTCATGTTTAATTATCAGCCGAACTATTCATCAGCAATTTCAGAATGACAAACAATGAGCAGTTCGGCTGATAATTCGTTTCAATTGTCAGTCGGACTTCACTGTGTAAGTGAAGTAAAACCCTATTTTTTCAATTCAAACCTAACATATCAATCAAACACAAGAAAATAAGACACGGGTTTGTGGCAAATATTTTTTATTGTAAATTTCCTCGCAACGATGATTTGGTTCTCACTCTCCAACTTCACTCTATTCGATTTATGCTCTAACTCCTTCTTCTTTTTCTTCTTTCTCCCTTTCATTTATTTACAGATTAGAAAAACAATTAAGAAAAGTATAAATTCCTGTTAGTATTTGGTTGGTGTAGAGAAGAGAGAAGGGAAGAAAAACAATTAATAAAAAACCTAAAAAAAAAAAACTTAAAAAAAAATTGATTGATAAATATTATTTTTTTTTAAAAGAAAAATTAAATAAAAAACTTAAATGAATAAATTAATCAGGGGTATCTAAGTAATTTAATTAGCCCTAAAATACCCCTTATCATCCTACAATAGTTAGGATAATAACTTTGTATGCCTCAAAACAGGTTTTCTCTTAAATGAAATTCGACCCGGATAACCGAGAAAAAACAAATTTGATAGGGAGATTTGTTCGTTGGTCCGAAACCCAACCAAGTATTTAATCCAGGGTTTAACAAGAAATTAGAATTAACCGGAGATCAAAAACCATCCAAAAACATGAAAATGACCAATCGATTTTTCAACCTAATACGTGAATAAATCTCATTTCTCATCTCCCTGTTCTTCTTCTTCTTCAGGTAACAGTTTTATATCTCTAGCAAACCTAAATCCCTCCCATTTTGTTTTACCTCCTTTCTCCTAATATTGAAGTCCAAATATGAATGACCGAAAATAATAAACAACAAAAATTTAGATTTGTTGAAATCATTACAAACTCCTTTGAAACCATCACAAAATCTACTAAGAAACCCAGATCTAAACAACAAAAAATGGCGAAACGAAGATGAAAAATCGGATAAGAAGATAATAGAAGAAGAGATCACTCCCAAATCTGTAAAGAATATTTTAAAGAATCATCAACAACAAATATTTGTTTTACTTATGTTTTCCATTTTTATTTTTCGTACTATGATCCTACAGTACATATCTCTTATACTCAGTACATATCTGACAATACGTATCTCTTATTACTCAATACATATCTCACAGTACATATCTTTTAATTCTTACTCAATACATATAAATATATTACTGAGTAAAAACCTAGTTCATGTTTTTATAAAGTATATGTACTAAGTAAAAAACCTAGTTCATGTTTTTATATAGTACATATAGTGTGTATTGGCTAAAAACCTCATGCATGTATGATCTAACAATATATATTTATATGTACTAGTTTAGGGAACTATGCCTTGAAAACGACATGAAATGTACTGTCAAGAAACAGTTTCAAAACTTCTATAATATTCTCAGCTTCACCCCTTTTCCTTAACCTGTTCGATAACCCTAATAACGAAACCCCTACACTATCTCTAAAAACAAAATCTTATATCTTAAATCAGTTGAAGGAGCACGCATACGTGGTACAGATGATTCAATATCAACTAATTTGGTACTTCGATTAAAAAAATCAATATAATCACGATGAAATAAGTTCAACTAATTATGAATTATATGATGATATTAAAGATTGAAGTTCTAATCGCGAGTTTGAATGATACGAGTGTTCTTAGATTTGATATGTATGATTCATGATTGAAATTTTGTTGAAGGAATGAGTTTGGTTTGATTAATTCAAGAAAAGAGAAAATAAGTTTGGTTTAGTATGTAAAGTGGACTTTTGAGAAAGCTTTCAATAACATACTCCCTCCGTCCCACTATTAGTTGACCTATTTTTTTTAAAGATTTTGTCTCATTAATAGTTGATTTTATATCATTTGATATTCATGATTATATTCGTTAATAGGTGTTTTAAAATGCTTTTCAATGATATAAAATTTACGAATATCCGTGGTATAGTTTGAGAGATAAATCATTTCTAAATTATACTACTAGGTCAACTAATAGTGGGACGGAGGTAGTAATTTGGAATTAGTTGACATTGCTATAAAGAGATTGGGGTTGGTAATATTTGTAGGGGATGGATAGAATGATGTAATTTTTGCCAAATTTTATGTTTTTATTAATAGTGAAGCCACTCAAATATTCAAAAGTCACGGTCCGACAGGGTGATCCATTATCGCTCTTTCCTTTTATTATGGTTGCCAAAATTCTATCTAAAATTATTAAAAAAGACGCTACTAATGGGCTTATATCTGGATTTTAAGTTTCACCTGATGGTACTACCATCAACCACTTGGAATTTGCTGATAACTTGATCGTTTTCTAGGTGATTTTGAAGAGCAAATTGTTAAATTTGAAGACCAACTTGGTTGATTTTAAGCTTGTTGCTTCTTTGATGGTGAACTTTATAAATGGTGTTGTGGTTGGTATTGGGAATAATTATAATGGGCTATCACTAGTTGAACAAGAAGTTTATATAACCTTCAATTAAAAAAAAAAAAAAAAAACTCTAACAGTTTAAAACACGAGCCATTTCTCATTAGGTAGTATATAGAATTTCATACAATTTTTTCAGTGTGCCCACGAAAACAGAGCTAATTGTTAGAGAAAATGAGTTTTATTATGTTTAGCATTTGGTCTTGGTGGGAATGGATCTTAGGACCAAGGGGTCACTAAGGACACTAGCTGATTTTCACTATTGTAGTCTCAGATAGGAGAAACTAAAGATGATGCCTCTCCGTATTGCTAGGATTTTCAAAATCTAAGAGTGGCTCTTTGGGTTAACACACTTTTGAGTGAGGGAGATAGAGATCAAAGCTAAAAATAAATGGGGTAACTTGAAAAATCCAAAGCACCTGAATTCTAGGTTGAATTGTGTTATCATAGGTATAAGTCATTAACGATAAAAAATAAGCTTGCACCTCTAGCTAAGCCATCATGATTTTACATCCATTTTATGCAGATGTATAATAATAAATCTAATATCTTAAGGGTGCTTTCTTATTACGCACCGACACCTATATTTTTGGTTCATGTCTAGCAAAAAATTCATGATTTAAGGATGTTATAAAAAAGTGAGTGTATTGGAAATAAAGTAAATGCAATGACATAAAATTTCATTAACGAGGATACTACTCATTAGTAGAAAAATTGTGAACCTAGTCCATAATTAACACTCAACAGTCCATCGAGAAGACTTCAAAGCTATACTGGTCACCAAGTGTACCAATTCACGCCACCAGGTTGCTTATGACCAATGTAGTCAATTTCGGATCTCAATCCGCTATGGTTGGGATCAAGACACTGAGACAACTTTATCTCGGGGAGATTCATGGTGAAATCTCGAAATATTTATTTTCAAAATTTATACCCGTAATATGTATGTCAACCATTTTGCACATTTTTACATATGTTAAACTTGTGTGATAAATAAAAAACACTACAAATTTAAATTTTAGAAAAGTAAAAAAAGTTGAGTTTTTTATGGTTTGAATTAATTTTTGTTACTAAATTTTCATATGTAAATGTCTGGATAATATCTCTGCCGCGTGTTGGTGGAATCTTGGTCGTCTCGCGAGTTTTCGGTTAAATTTCGTCTCTCTCAGATTGAGAGACTCGTCTTGGCCATAGATCGAAATCGAGATTCTCGGTTATCTTGGCCGAGATCGACTACATTGATTATGACGTCCAAGCGTTCAAATTCTCCCAACCACGATATTAATAATCAAATCATAGATCTACCTGATTTAATGGAAATTACCTAATGACACTTAGCTCTACCAAGTTAATGGAATTGATGTGATATATATATTAAACTTAAAAACAACTTGCACGGAGGAGTGTTACCCTAATAGAATCATTTAATACAATTTGGTTAAAAAAATCAATAACACATACACTATCCAATATTGTTGCCGAAAATATTCTTTGTACACTTCCTCGGATGCATGGTTTTCCAGGTCATCCGCTGTTTGATTGGCTTCCCTATATATGTATCGTAGCATGCATTATGGGATTGCTTACATCAATTGTGTGACTTATACAATCATATGTTTTAGGTAACATGGTGGTTCGATGCTCTCAATGATAAAGTGTATTAGATTCGTTGTTCGAATAAAACACTATCGTCGAGTTGTCTCATTAAGAAACAATCTATAAAATTAAATCATGAATCCATGATCTCAGTCTTCTTTCATTGCTTCATTATTTTTCAATCCAAAATCACAGTAAAATTTTCACACTTAAAAGCATAACTTTCAAATCCACAAATTGAACGTGATGGTGATGAAAAAAATTATAGAGGGACATGATTTTCTCTTCCAAACAAAAATCAAACCTAATACATTAACCTCTTAACCAAAGAGATGGATCAAAAATAAAAAATAATTAAAAGTTTCGTTAATGGTTCTTCAATTGAAATCATGCAGTTAAACTTAAACTTAAATGTAGGATCTGACAAAAGATAACACAAGAAGATATAGAACACTCAAAGAACTTTTCCAAACAAGAATCTATTAAAACAATAAACCCTTCTGATGCACATACAAAACTCTTAAGGCTTGTAGCCTATTTATACTGGTTCAAAGGCAAACAGAATTCTAAAACACTAAGCAAAAGTTCCGTAAATAACTAAACTTCCTAGACAAGAAAACTATTAAAAATAAGAACAGACGTAACTTCCAAGAGTTCTGCAAACTTCCAGAATGTTCTAGACAGAACTCAAAACGTAGCAACCAAACATAACTGGTTTCCTAACTAGTTGCAGCTTCAATAGTCTCGGCTGAACTTAACTTCCAACAACCTCCCTCAATCCGAGACTATGTTGTCCCATCATTCCCAGTTTTCCTCTTAAGTACACAAATGTGTCATCCTTTAAAGGTTTTGTGAATTGTCAGCTAACTGCTCATTGCTTTGACAAAACTCGACAACTATCTCTTTGTTGTTGATAAATTCTCGTATGTAATGATATTTGATGTCAATATGCTTACTCCTCCCATGAAATACAGTTTTTTTTGTAAGTGCAATAGTTGATTTGTTATCACACACTATATTAGTAGGATCCTTTTGTTCATGATATAGAGACTTCAACATCCTTCTTAACCAAATTGCATATGCTGCACATGAAGCTGCAGATATGTATTCTGCTTCTGTTGTAGATAGAGCAACCACTTGTTGTTTCTTAGATGACCAAGAAAAATAACCAGATCCAATATGAAAAGCAAATACTGAAGTGTTTTTCCTTTCTTCTATATCTCCATCCCAGTCACTGTCAGTATATCCAACTACTCCATAGTTTTTGTAGAATTATATAGAATTCTATAATCAATCGTTCCACTAATATACCTCAGAATTCTCTTTGCAGCTTGAAAATGAGATTGTTTAGGAGATTCCATAAATCGACTGATTAAGCCAACACCAAAAACAATGTATGGTCTAGTAGAAGTCAAATAACGCAAACTTCCCACCAAACACTTATAATCTGTTGGGTTCAAAAGTTCACCAATTCCTTCTTTTGTAAGCTTTAATCTGCTCTCAACAGGAATTAAGATTGATTTGTAGTCATTCATCTTAAAACGCTTCAGAGTCTCATTTGCATATCTTTGTTGTGAAACAAAGATTCCATCTTCTGTTTGAATAACTTCAAGTCCTAGAAAGTAGGACATTAAGCCAAGATCAGTCATCTCAAATTCTTTTATCATTGCCTCCCTGAATTCATTGATCATTACCATGTTGTTACCCATGAAGATAAGATCATCAGCATACATGCACACAATAATCATATTACCTTGAGAATCAGTCTTCATATAAAGTGTATGTTCGTATGGACACTTTTCAAAGCCACTATTGATGAAATATGTATCAATTCATGTATATGAAGCACCTAGTGCTTGTTTCAAGCCATACAAGGCTTTGTGTAGCTTGTATACATAATTTTCTTCCCCTTCTTTTATATATCCATCAGGTTGTTCAACATACACCTCTTCTTCAAGCACACCATTCAGAAATACAGATTTCACATCCATATGATATATTTTGAACTTGTGTTGCGCAGCTATTGCAATTAATAATCGCATAGTATCAAGTCTTGCAACAGGACCAGAGACTTCAAAGTAATCAATTCCTGGTTTCTGTTTGTACCCCTTAGCAATTAGTCTAGCTTTAAGACGATCAACCTCACCATTAGGTCTATATTTTGTCTTGTAAACCCATTTAAATCCAATGGCCTTTTTATCATGCGGAAGTGTAGTGAGTTCCCAAGTTTCATTCTTCTCTATTGATTGAATTTCATTATCCATAGCTTCAATCCAACTTTTAGTTTGAGATGCTTCTTCAAAATTGACTGGATCACAGTCTCCAAATAAAGCAAAGTTAATAAGGTCTTCATCTTCATTTTCATCATTTCTTTTCAATACATAATCTTCAAGTCGTCTTGGTGCAACACGATTACCTAAATAACGTGTTGATACTTCTTCCTCTTGTTGTGTTGCAGTCTCCATAGTAGTAGGAGTAGTAACTTCAGTATCATTAGGAACAGTGATATTATCTTGTAAAGTTACAATGCCTTGCTCTTCAGAAACAATATTATCTTCTGTTGAATTCCAGTCCCACTGACTTGATTCATCAAAAATAACATCTCGACTAATAATTATCTTTCCTGTCTTAGGATTATACAGCTTATAACCCTTTGTTGTTGTATCCAACAAAGATACATTTTTCACTCTTGTTGTCCAGTTTTTTTTTCGAATTTCTGCTGGTATATGTGCATATGCTATGCACCCAAATAACTTGAGATGTCTAACACTAGGTTTTCTCCATGTCAATGCGTCTTCTGGTGTTTTGTCTAGAAGACATCTGGTAGGACATCTATTTAACAAGTAAACTGCACATGATGCAACTTCTTCCCAAAATTCTTTTGGTAGGTTTTTAGCTATTCTCATAGAACGAACCATTTCCACTATAGTTCTATTTTTTCTTTCTGCCACACCATTTTGTTGTGATGTGTATCTTGCTGTCATTTGATGTTGAATACCACATTCTTCTAGAAACTTGTCATTAACAGTGTACTATGTTCCTTTATCAGTACGTAATATCTTAATTTGCCTTCTCTTTGTCTTTCAATAAATGCTTTAAAGTTCTTAAAAGTACTAGCAGCTTCACTCTTCTGTTTTAGTAGATAAACCCATGCTTTTCTACTAAAATCATCAATGAATGTAATGAAATATCTATTTTCTCCACGTGAAGTTTCTTCCATAGGTCCACAAAGATCAGAATGAATTAACTCCAGAGGTTGTTCTGCTAGTCTTGTTTTTCCTATAGGAAAGGGATCTCTCTGTTGTTTTCCAAATATACAAATTTCACACTTCTTCTCAGGATAGTTTATAGCTGGCAGTCCTGAAACTATCTCCTTCTTTGATAACAATTGCAAACTGTTAAAGTTGACATGTCCTAACCTCATATGCCATAACCAGGTGTTATCTTATGTTGATGAACTATAGTATATCTCTTGTACTGATGAGTTACAACATATTTCTTTTAGATACTGTATATTTAAAGGAAATAATCTATTCATTGTCATATTTACCTTGGCAATCACCTTCTTCCTTTTATCATGAATCAAGCAAACACCATCTGAGATATTCATACTATAGCGTCTTTCTGCTAATTGCCCCATACTTAGTAGATTTTGATGTAGACCAGGAACATAGTAAACATATAAGATATATGAATAAGCTCTATTCTTGAGAATAATACCAATCTTCCCTTTTCCCATTACTGGAACTGTCTCATTGTTCCCAAATTTTACAATTGTGCTTACTGATTCATCTAAATCTATAAATAGTTCTTTCATTCCGCACATATGGTTACTGCACCCAGTATCCAAAAACAACTTATTTTTGTTGTGTTCTTGAGCTGTAAAACATGCCAGTAAGAGAACTTCAGAATCATCTTGTTCTTTCTCAACAAAATTTGCATTATTCCGTGTTTCAATCTTCTTTTCAGGGAACTGTCTTTGGAAGTGACCTAAATTATTACAGTTAAAACAACGTATCTTGCTTCTGTAAATATTTTTCTTAGGTCTTTTATATGAGTTTGATGGTTGACCATTACTTCAATTAATCTGACTTTGAAGTGCTTCCTCAACTAGTTTTTTAAGCATACTTTCTGTCTTCCTCTGCTCATAAGCTTGCAATGAACCTAATATTTCATCCAAACTCATAGTTGCTGCTGAATTGCATTCTTCTATTGCTGTTACTTTTGCATCAAAACTCTCTGGTAAACTCTGTAGAATTTTCTCCACAATCGTAGCATCTTTTATAGTATCACCTTTGGATTTCATCTCATTAACTACACTTAATGTTCATGATAAAAAAATCTGACACTCTCTCTGTAGATTCCATCTATAATAACTCATATTTTCTTCTTAAGGTTTGTAGTCTTACCTTCTTTACTTTGTCAGACCCTTTGTAATAGGTTTTCAAAGTATCCCAAGCTTTTTTGGCTTAGCTAATGTACACAATTCTGTCGAAAAGATATTCATGCACACCTTGATGAAGAATATAGGTAGCTTTCCTATTTTTTTTCCTATTTTCTTGTAACTTGTGCAGCAGTTAAGACTGCATCCTCTGTAGATTCAACATAACCTACATCAACAATATCCCATACCTCTTGGTATTTGAATATGTTCTCCATCTGTATTCTCCAATGCTCAAAATTCTTTCCTTCAAATACTGGAACCTTTATTGAGCTTGAACTGGATGCCATCCTCCCTGCAATTTCTTTGTCACAGTCCTAGGATCTTGTAGCTCTTGATGCCAGATGTAAGATCTGACAAAAGATAACACAAGAAGATATAGAACACCCAAAGAAGTTTTCCAAACAAGAATCTATTAAAACAATAAACCATTCTGATGTGCATACAAAACTCTTAAGGCTTGTAGCCTATTTATACTAGTTCAAAAGGCAAACAGAATTCTAGAACACTAAGCAAAAGTTCCGTAAATAACTAAACTTCCTAGACAAGCAAACTACTAAATATAAGAACAGACGTAACTTCCAAGTTTAGTTCTGCAAACTTCCAGAATGTTCTAGACAGAACTCAAAACGTAATAACCAAGCATAACTGGTTTCCTAACTAGTTGTAGCTCCAATAGTCTCGGTTGAACTTAACTTCCAACATTAAAGAAGTAAAATCGGGTTATGATTCGTATAATCATGTGTTATGCTTATCTCTACTTAATGAGATATTTAATCTTTTCTAACATTTTAGTGGGATATTTTGGTACTTAGTTTTCAAAAATTAGGAGTGCTAAAGATGACCATCAGTTCTTACTTCTTATGTTGGATATGGGTTAACAGTAAACTCTGAAATAAATATCTGTAAATTTCTTAAAAGAAATTATTTTGAAAATCCCTAAAAATTTGCTCTAAAATAAAATGAGAGACAGGTGGTCACCTCTTATAGGTTGGGACAGGGGCACCGAAAAATTTCCGTGACAGAGGATCTGGAGCCTAACTCTGCACATTTTACCATCTCATTGCACAAGTCAAACAAATTAAAGAAAATATATTTAATACAAAAAAAAAACACAATTGGCCGGGGGATACTCTCACAAATTAGGGGATACCCACGGTTATATGGGGCTGTATTTTGGCTAAGGGGATATTTTTTTTTCTAATAATGAAATATCAATACTACCCTTTGCCATAACAAAAACTAAAAGAAAACTAAAAACCTAAATCATTTGTATCCCCCTTCATTCTTCTGCCGATTGCACCATATTCATTTTGGTAATGTTATGATTGATTTTTATAGGTTTTAAATCAAAAATAAGGTTAACATCAAGTTTACGGTTGAGCAATCAACATTGATTTGAAAAGAACGCAATGCCGATGGAACTGTCGGTTTTGTATTGTGGATAAATTCCATACCGATGGAACTATCAGTTTTGTATTGTGGATGAAAGCAATACCGACTGAAATTGAATTATTTGCTGTTGCAGATTGATTCATCAATGTTTGAGGTAATCATACGGGTCTTTAACTACACGACCATATGTTGGGTTTAAGCGCATTCTGCTAGTAGAGTTCAAAAGTCTATTAAGAATGTCTACTGGAATTCGGAACAGGTTTTATACCACAAAAGAATTTCCTGCTTTTATCAAGACGAGACTTGGATGAATGATTCTGTACATACATTTTAGCAGGAGATTTACTTATTTGTGATTTTATTTATACGAAGGGATTTGAAAATGACGGATGCACAACAGTGATTCATACTCATGAATTTGCTATTTTTATGGTGCTGATTCGGAAATATCATTGGATAATTTGGATTGCCAAGTGAGTCGTACTTCAGTTCTTTTTCACAGAATAATTATATTTGGGGATTTATATGTTCCCTAATATGATTCTGGATTCATAATGGAAACATAAAACTCTATCATAGATCATCAGAACATATATAAAAAGTTATCACTGGGATATGATCACTCTGATATGAAAACGAGATAGGAGGGAAATCGGATCATCATCTTAAAGTTAAACGGTAAATTTTTGTCTTGTCATATTCCTTCGTTAGATTTCCCTTGTTTGATGATTGAGTACTATCCAGATCATTTTTCTCTGTTTAAATGGAATGACGATATTTGATGTTATAAATCCATGCATTAATTGGGTTCCCATATTTTTTGGCGAATGTCTTCCATTATTCGCAAAGAATAAAACAGTTATTCCCGATTCCCAGGATTCAGTGTAACTGTCAGCATTGTATTATGAATGAATCCAATGCCGACAGTATTAATCAGTATAGTTTTTTGGTTAAATACAATGCCGACTCAAATTTAGTTATTTTGGGATACTAACACTAAAAGATAAAATCGAAATCTAAAGTTTAATCTTAATACATTTGGGGAATACTCAAGGGTAACTTAGTCATTACCAAACTTTTTTGGATAAGGAATTTTTCAAATTACTTCATAATATATATTTTTTAGAACTCTATTATTGGGGGTGTAGGGGGCTGAGTTTTTGGGAGCTTAAAATGATATGTGTAGCCAAAGGGTGGATAGGAGGACCTAAGGTATATGAAAAAGTAAAAAATACCCTTACCTAAATTTCACTATTCATTTAAAAATAATAATCCTAAATCTATAATCTTCTCCTTCTCCTTCTCTTCTCATTTACAAATCATGATGAAGATGATGATCATGATTTCATCATGATGAAGATCATTAAAAAAAACTAAATCTATTATCTTTTCCCCATCCTTCTCTTCTCATTCATAAATTGTGATGAAGATGATGATCATAATTTCATCATGATGAGGATGATGATCATAAAGAAAACCCAAAACTATTATCTTCTCCTTCTCATTCATAGATCATAATAAAGATGATGATCATCATAAGAAGAAAAAATTAAGAAAACCCACCATTTATTTTTGCTTTTAAATGAAGGAGTTTACGGCTGGGAGTTCTTAGATTCCCAGCTGAAAGTACATGTTTCGGCTTGGTTTCCCCAACAGAATTTTTTTGTTTTGTTTTCAGAACCAGTTACGGCTGGGAAAAGTTTGATGAAGAGTTTCGGCTTGAGAGTTTATTATAAGGTTTTCTTGAGTATTTTGATGAAGAGTTTGATCCTTTTTTCTTCAAAGATTTCCAAAAAAAAGTTCATCAAAATCATCTTTCTCCATCAAAATCAAGGAAGAAAACAAAACAAAACAAAGATTTTTTGATTTTCAATAGATTAATCATTAAATTAGTCTAATCCAATCACTAATTATAATTAGGTTAGTTAAACATCATAATTAACACTAATTCACAAAGGGTATATTAGACATCAGAAAATGTATATGATAGGGGATAACCTCATTTACTATTTCGTGACCTTATAAAGCCCCAAAATTCCCACCTTTTTACCGCCCCCAATAATAGGATTCATTTTTTTAGTATCACCTATTTGTGGTATCCCCAGTTGCAGATTCACAACAAAGAGTTTTCAGCTTATAAAAAAAACAAAAAAAACAAAGAGTTTTCAAGACCTTCAGAGCTTTCAAAGACCTTTTTTATTTTCTTACTTTTTCGCATAACATGCATGCGAGGCTTCTAGCATATTATTTCAACTAATTCTTTATTAAAAATACTCATTGTGGTTCCTTTTAACCAAACGGCTATTGTCCAGCTGCCCTTAGCTAATGAGTACAGAACCTATGAACTGCTCCGTTCCCACATTTAAGTTGGAATTAATTAATTAAGGTATTATTTTATTTTTTTTCCTAGTCTTTGGACAACTCACTAACTTAGCTTTTAGCAACTAGAAACATCAACATCCAATGTAGGATGTCAAAAAGAAAAAAAAAATCCAATGCAGATTCTAGACACCATTAAAAATGTTAGATTGCGGAGAGCTTTATTAGAGTTTTCCTTTCACTTATATATGGAAAACACAGTTAACCTTTTTCAACAGCATGATCCATTAGGATAATAGTGGATTAGCTAATCTTATTAAACGAGGCTGTATAGTCCCTATGTAAATTATTTAGATGACGGGTTTTTTATCCTGTTAATGAAACCCCTCTATCAGAATGTGAAGCCCATATTTGGTTGTTTCTATTGTTTTTTCCCTCTCACAAAAAAGAGGAAGGATCCCTTCACGCTCCTATTATCACATTATCTCACACTTTACATGTCCTTTTTGTGAATAAAACCCAAACGATAACGTATTCGAAGCTAAGATTTTGGGGATATGTTCCTCTTATAAAACTCTACATACCTACTAAAAAATGAGCAAATTCAGAAATGTATAACTCCATCATCTATTACTTCGAAACTCAGCCGTCGAAAGTCAAGAAATTCTCAACCGTTTAAATTAATATTGACAGATGATGCGATTTGGTATTTCAGAATGTGCTCATTTTTAGTGGGTACATAGATCTTAGTAAGACGTACATATCTCCAAAATCTTAACTTCGAATACGATACCGTTTGGTTTTTATTCACACAAAAAATGTTCAAAGTGTGAGATAGTGTAAAAATAAGAGTGTGAGGGGATCCTCCCTCCACAAAAAATACCATTATTATTGTCCACGTTGTGTTGTGGCCTATGTTCGTAAACGTGTAATATCAAGCAGAGACTAATACAGTCGCAGATACGATCTACCATAAAATATAAGGGAGTTCCCAAACTAAAGGGTCCGTCTAAGGGTTCCTTGTCGGATGATCCCTCACCTAACTTTGAAATGACTAATAAAAGCCTCCACGATTTGGGTGGAAACAATATGGAATATTGTCAACGGGACTGAGGACGAGATTCACGTGGTCGGCTTTCACAAAAAGGGGGGGACCCCTCACGTGCTCAACGTGTGAGCTGTGAAGGGAGGCTCATAATGTTCATTCTTCCCTTCTATTGGCTTGTGTCAAATCCATTCGTGTCCACATGGCACATTTATCTGTTTCTCATATGGCTGTAAGTGCGAGAGATAACAAAGTGATACGATGTGTTTACTGGCTAGTAACAAGTTGAAATGTTCGAAAGCTTTATTGGGATTTTTACACACCGTAATTCTTAGATTTGTTGGCAAAATTATGCACACCAGCATATTGAGGTGTAAAACGTGCCGGCCCGGCACAGTCCAGCCCACAAAGTCACGTGCTTTGTGTGCTGCATGCTGGGCTGGGCTGTGCCAGAGATTCAGACGTGCTGTGCTAAATGGCGTGTTGTGCCAGAAAAATAAACGTGCTGTCCCGTGCTGTGCTGTGCTAGCACACTTTTTTTATGTTCTCCAAAATAAATATTTTTGAGATATTTTAGTTAGTACATGTATTATTACAGAAATAAATTAGCATAACGAAAATAAAATGTCAGAAATTGGCTAAAACAATGGTTTTTGTGTGAAATATGCATCAAATGTGATGTATTGTATAGTATTTTACGCATGACGTGGCGTGCTTTCTTCGCGTGCTGTGCCTATTTGTCTGGCACAACATAACACATTAAACAAACGTGTTGTGCCCGTGCTGAAATGGTCACGTGCTGTGCCGTGTTGTACTCGAATTCTAACGTGCTGTGCTGCGCCATAAACATGTTGGCCCTTCCCAATTTACACCTCTACCAGCATAGCTAAGATGTAGTTGAAAATCATTGCCAAAATTATTGCACACTAGCATAGTTAGGTTGTAGTTGAAAATCATTGAAGCAAGTGATATTTGAAAACTATTAGGAGATATGTATTTATTGTGTATATTGTATAAATGGTTATGTATTTTGTTAGTTAGGAAAGATATTTATTACTTGTAGATTTGCTTTATCTCTTCCTATTTAGTTAAAGGGAAACCTGTTTTGTAACTCGAGCTCTTCGTAATAAGAAAACCTTCAGATTTCCCTACGTTATCACGTTTCAAAAATTGATAATAATAATCATTTAAATCAAATTACCAAGTCATGTGTACGGGTTTGGAATACGTGCCTGGTTAGTCTATGTATGAGTACCCTAGCCCATATATGGGAGCACCAAATAAAGTTATAGACGAACTTAATCTATAAAATTTGATAACGTCTACCAACATGATCATAAAATTTCCCAATCTTTACCAAGTTGGTCTATATAATTCCAATTTCTACGCAATGCTTGTAATTGCTAATTTGAAAAAAAGAAAAGAAAAGAAAAAAGAAGTAAATAGTACATCAGCTGACCTAATGGTTACCCGACCAATTTTTTTTTTAACCTTTTGATTCAGGAGAAGATCAAGATACGTCCCACTATCCCTGCTAGATTCAAGTTCAACTGACATTGCCAAGAAAATTTCTCAATTGATTGCAAAATCATGTACTTCAAAAGAAACACATTTCTCATTAAAGCAAAATTCTAATTACTTGGTTAAGAATGAGAGTTGACCTATTGATTTTGGCCAGACGATTTTGACCATTGGTCAGGGAGATTCTTCTGATAGTTTTTTTTTTGGGTTTTCGTGTTGTTTTCTCCCCCGCCATGGCTGATGATGGTGGATCTGGTGTGTCTCCTGGTGGTTTCTCTCTACCATCTTCCTCCCAGAAGGTAGAGGGATCAAGTGTAGGAGGATCGAGTTCGCCTAAGAATTTTTTACAGGGTTCTCAAGGTAAAAGTGTTGGTGGTTTTAGGGTTTCTCCAAATATGGTTTGGTCAGATTTGTTTGTAAAGAGAAGAAAGGTTGTTCATGATGCTAATCTAGGGTTTGCATCAACTGGTTCAATTGATGGTAATAAGAATTTATTGATTTTGAAGATGTTTATGAAGATCTCACTAATTGTGAGAATTTTTTGATTAGGGTTTGTTTAGGTAAGAAATCACCTTATTGGATGGTTAAGAATTCCATGTCTCATGCTTGGAAGATAAAGGGTGAAATGCAAATGGCAATCCATGGTGACTCTATTTATGTTCTTGAATTTAATAATGATGATGGTGGTCTCAGTGCTATTGAATTTGGTCATGTATTTGTTGCTAATCAATTATTTTTAGTTAGACCATGGCATGAGCTAATTGAGCAGGAATTGACGGAGCTTAAATCAGTTCTTACTTGGGTTAATCTTCACAAAGCACCTTTCCATATGTGGGATGCTGCTTGTCTGTCTAAGATTGCTAGTCTGATTGGTAAGCCTATTATGATGGATCATCTTACTATGACGAAATCGAGAATGAGTTTTGGTTGAGGTAGATATAAATTGTGATCACATACTTCTCTACCTGTTTACTATAAAGAGAAGCATGTGGTGGATGTAGATGTTGAATATTCATGGAAGCCACAAGTCTGTTCTGAATGTGTTTTGTACATACTCTGTCTAAGTGTCCAAAGGCTAAAACTAAGGAGGTTAAAGCACCAGTTGAGCAAGTGAAGTCTACCACTACCGGTGAACATCAACAATGGGTTGTTAAATGGTCTACGAAGAATGGGAATAAACTTGTCATTGATGTAGATAAAATCCTAAATCATGGATGGATCAGGATAACATGGAGGATGACACTATCTCTCTTGGTGGAAACAAGGAAAATAAAAGTTTGGAGGTAGAGAAGAGAGTTGGCATTGCTACATAAAATATGTTGATGTGTTGATTGAGGAGTATAGGGGTAAACAATAAGAGGTTATGGGTCATGTAAAGATTCTGGTCCAAAACTTCAACTTTGGTAATGAGACTCAAAGTAAGCAATCAAATGCTTATGTTTCTGGTGGAGTTAGAGGTAATTTCATAACCAAACCTAATGGTGTCTCTAATTATACAATTTCTTCTCCTAAGGTATTGTATCTTAAGAAATCATCTAGGCGTCCTAAGATACCACTTTCTCTTCATAATAATGATGTTTAAGGTAGGTTGCTGGCACATTAGAGGGCTTAATGACCCTCTAAAGCAACGTGAACTTAGTAGATTTATTTTGTCCAATAAAATATCCATTGTAGGTGTTGTTAAAACTCATGTTCATGAGTTTAATAAGGATACTATTAGATTTTATGTTAATAAAAATTGGAAGTTCATTGACAATTACATAAACAATTGTTCTGGTAGAATTTGTGTGGGGCGGAATTCCCTGGAAGTTAATGTCTCTATGATACATATTGTTGCTCAAGCTATTTTCTTAGAGGTTTTTACTAGTAGGAATTTCCGTTTTGCTGTTACAATGGTCTATGTTGATAATGATAATACAATGAGGAAAGCTATATGAAATGATATAATTGCTTATGCTGCTCTGTATGAGGGTCCTTGGATAATATTGGGGGATTTTAATGATATTTGAGCTCCTAATGAGAGAATTGGTATATCCATTATTCAAGCTTCTTCTATGAATGATTTCATTTTATGTACCCAAGAGTCTTATTTATTTGATCTTCCTTTTTCTGGATTTTTTTTATTTTTTCTGCCTAATTTTTTGGAGATTTTTAACCTGGTAAAATAAGCAGATTGGTTCGGGGAGGATTTTTTCTAAAATTGACAGAGTTTTGGAGAAAATTGAATGGGTTTCTCTTTATAAGCAGATTGGAGGTCTGTCTGGCAATGTGAAACAAAAGTCCCCCCCCCCCCCCCCCCCCACACACACACACAATTCTGATTTTTTTAATCATCTTACTAAGGAGACAAATTTCCTTGACATTGTGAGAGAGCGGCTTCAAGATGGAAAATAAAAGGCAATCCTATGTTTGTTTTGGTGTCTAAACTCAAGAAAGTAAAACATGCTCTAGATGAATGGAGAAGATGTAGATCTAATAACTTATCTGAAGAAGTTTGTAAAGCTAAAGAGGTAATGATAAATACCCAAGCTAATGTTCAATTAAGTCCTCTTAATGCTGCTACTTCTTATGTAGAAAGGAAAGTTGTAGGTGCTTATGCTAAGGTTGTTAGACAAAAAGAGCTCAAGCAAAAGTCTAGGGTGCAATGAATGGAATTAGGAGACTCAAACTCTTCATTTTTTATTTAAAAGAAAGACGTTGTCATAAAATATCCTCACTCTAAGAGATTCAAATGGTAATGTTCTTGATGAAGTTAAAGAAATTGCTCTAGAATGTACCCAATTTTTTTTAAATTTGTTTAAAGGAGATGATACTTCTATTTTTTTCTGAATATGATGCTGCTTTTGTTAAATTTTCTAATCTGGTGAGTGCTGATGATGCTTATAGTTTTGTTTCTCCTATTACGAAGGTTGAAATATTCTATGCTTTATCTTGAATTGGCTCAAGTAAAGCTCCGGGTCCCGATGGCTGCTTGAGTCATCGTTTCAAGGTATGCTGGCAGATTATTGAAGAAGATTTTGTGAAGGCCATTCATATTTTTTTTTCTAAATTGAAGTTGTTGGGGGAGGTAAACAACACTTTTCTTACTCTGGTTCCTAAATATAATAATTTGACTGTTATTGTTGATTATAGACCTACTTTATGTTGTAACGTTATTTATAAGTGTATAACAAAGATTATAGCTATTAGAATGAAAAGTGCGCTGAGGGGCCTTTTGAGTGCAAACCAATTTGCTTTTATCTCCGGTAGGTCAATACAAGATAACATAATGTTTTCCCATGAAATTGTTCGAAATTATCATAGACAAACTGACAATCTTAGATGTTCGCTTAAGATTGATATAAGACACAGTTAGTAGGAAAGCCATTTTACTCTGTTTAATTAGAACGGGATTTCCCGCTCAGTTCATTGAATAAATTTATGTCTGTATTTCTCCGGCAAAATTTTTGGTACTTGTAAACGGTTCACCTTATGGATATTTCTCTGCTAGTAGACGCCTTAGGCAAGGCTGTCCACTGTCACCTTACCTTTACGTTATTGTTATGGAAGATCTGACTGTTTCTTTGAAGCTTCAAGTTGATGCTGGTAGTTATGGTCTTCATCCTAGGTGTAGGTTGACAAATCTGACACACCAATGTTTCGCCGATGATATTCTTGTTTTTTCAAGCGTTCTCTTGATGCTATTGATTCACTTAAACAGGCTATATCTATGTTTGGTAATATATCGGGCCTTGAAATGAATAAGCAGAACATAACTCTTTTTTCTTCTTCGGCTGATAGTGAGTCTCTATCCAGATCTTGTTGTGTCTGGACTATAGTAGTAGTTCTCTACCTTTGCTACTAGACTTTTTCTTTTTATCAAGATTGTCTACCTATAATCTCTAAGGTCGTTAAAAGGGTAAAATCATGGAAATTTAAGTGACTTACTTATGCTAGGAGACTTCTTCAGATCAAAATTGTGCTCACTGATATTATATGTTTTTGGTTATCCTGTTTTTTTTTTTTACCGAAAAGGGCCATTAAAGAACTAAATTCTATCTGTAAGAAATTCTAATGGGCTGGTGTAGACATGGGAAAGAAGTATCATCCTATAGGATGAGATTTAGTTTGTAGAACTGTTCAAGAAGGAGGTTTGGGAGTGAGGAGTATTGAAATTACTAATGATGCAGCTAACCTTAGGCATGTGTGGGATTTGGTCAGTGGAAAGGAAAATATTTGGACTGATTGGGTTCATAAGAATCTTATTAAAAATAGAGACTTTTGGACCATTAACATTGCACATGTTTCATCGTGGTGTTGGCGTCGAATTTTGGATCAGAGAGAGGTTACTAAAAATCTTATCTTTCATGTGTTTGGTAATGGTAGTAGCGTTAAGTGTATCTCTGACTTATGGCATCCTTGTGATCGTCTGAATGAATGAGTGAGTAGGGCTAGATTGGATGAGATTCGTCCCAACTCTAATTGCATGATGGATTATTTTATTGAGAATGCTCAGTGGAGTTTTCCCCGGTCTCAGTCTATGGAGGTGAAAAATGTCATATCTAAATTGTAGATAGTAGAGTTCAATGGGGGTGAACAAGATATAGTGGTTTGGAAGTCTAGCTCTACAGGGGAGTATACTATGACAGACTCTTGCTGGTGTTAGGATCTATGTAAACTGGCAATGTTTGGTCCGGTTCAAGTCCCATGTGCCAAGACATACCTTCATTGCTTAGTTAAGGTTCCATAGGAAATTAAAGACTAGATAGAAAATTGTAAAGTGGGAGATGTTACAGTTGGTTATTTGTCCTCTCTGTGATGGCATTTCTGAGTCTGAAGATTAGTTATTTTATGATTGCACTTATTCTGCCGCCATTTGGCAGGGCATTCTCCTCAAAATGGATACTTTCGAAACTTGAGCAGCTGCTGTCCAGAGGAGATAAATTGGTGTGTTACAGTCTTTGTTGGAGAAGGCATGATGTCTAGAGTGAAGAGAATAGTCCTCAACTGTTATATGTTTCACATTTAGAATGAGAGGAACAACTGGGTTTTCTCAGGCGAATTTAGTTCTGCTGACCAAGTTGGTCATGCTATTATCAATGATGTGAAAATTAAGGTAATGTTTATGACAGGGAAGTTAAAGGACAGTCCTACTGCTAGAGCCTTTGTGGAGAGATGGGGGTTAAGTTGCAGCTTTATCTCTATCACTATGCATTACTGTACTTGGATTGGTCCTGAATCCGATGAAATCATGATCAATACTGACGGCTCCAAGAAAGATCATTTAGGGGGTTGGCAAGCTATTCTTAGGAATAGTGCTGAAGATCCTATTGTTGCTGCAAAAGGGGGTGGCCTTCCCATTTATGTAGCTTCTCATGAATTACAAAGGGTTAAAAAAGGCTCATTTGGTCATTGATTCAATTGTGGTCTACTACATCTTGACGAATAAGGTGGAAAAACCACCTTGGCAGTTACTTCAAATTTGACGAAGGGTAAATTTTCCTAGGAATTCTTTGAATTCTTAAGGATTTCTCATGTCTATCGCGAGACTAACAGAGCTGCTGATTGGTTAGCTGGTTACCATCCTCCGAATGGATGGATGTGTGAGTTGAGGACTTCTCTGCTGAGCTTCCACAGATTATTAAGAAAGACAACGATGGGGCACAGTATAGGCGTAGTTATTATTATTTTTTTACAATTTTTTTTTTTGGATAAAGAGTATTATTACAAGAAACTAGTTGGAAGCCTAATAAGCTAAGCTCCAACAACGTACTACTGCATTAGTTGAACATGTTGTCGTGCTAGCCTACCAGCGAGCCTCATGAGGAACCAGCCAAGGGAGCCGAAGCAGATAGGGGCTGATTATGTCGCAAAGAGGGTAAACTAACTCTACCTTCCATGTCAAATTCTGCAATATTGCGCCATCGGGGACTCGAACCTAGGACCCCTCGAACGCATAAAACCTTTGAAAAACGGGGATGACCAACTGAGCTAGCTACCCGTTTTTTGTTTTGTGTTTTTTTTTCTTTGGGGGTGGGGGTCCCTTAACCCCAGCTTTCTGATTAAAAAAGAAGAAGAGAGAGTTGACCGGGAAATAGTTAAAAATTGGTCAAGAAGTAAAAGCATTTTTCCGCTTCTCGATAGATTTGCTTCTTACTCACGAGTCGGAGCGTTTACAGAAATTTGAGAAAAGCATCCAGAAAGCCAAAAACCCACCATCAGCGACGACTTTCGAATCACTACGACAACATTATTAGCCCTCTTACTACATTAGTCTAAAACAAAACAAACTATACAAATGCAAATAGGCATGTAAATATCACCTAGTTGAGTCATTAATGAAACCTTCTTACCAAGTACTTTTTATTGATTCAGGCCTACAAAAGATTGATCTCCCCAGATAACTTACCCAACAGGAGCCTACCTTCTAAGCCCATGCATATGCTTTTCCAATCAATATACTTCCAATAGAACTGAAATCACACAGCATCTTGATATCCAAAATGCGATCAAATTAATAGCTGCAATCATATTATACATTATGAATTCGAAGTGTCTCCTGACAATAGAAGCTTCATTAATTCAGAAGAACCAAAAATTGCACACGAAAATGTAAAATGTTTTTACTTGACTGCAGACTTTGTGAGCAGAGAATACCTTGCATTAGCAAACACTAATCCAAATATTTCTACAACTTGTGTGATGAAAAGATTTGTACAGAAAATACATCCTAACTATTTTTCAGTGGCTTACTTTGAAAAAAATAAACTTAAACTTCGTTCAAAATATAGCTCAGTTGAGTAGAGCAGTCGCATAAGATTTGGAAGTTCACTTTTGGAGAGGAGTTTGATGTGGGAATTTACGAAAAATAAACCGAATTAACATGATAGAATTGTCCAACATCACATCTATTTAGAATCAGAATCGCACAAGACCTATGCTGGGTCCTAGGTTTCTAACACAAAGGTCAGCATAAAGTATTATACTTATCAAATTATTACTGGGTTCAAAGATTTTTGCTAAGAGTCATTTTTCTCCTGTTGGGCTTTTTGGCTAATTCTACTAGCTGATTCAATAAGATGAAGTTAACGAATTCAGGAAAACATAGATTACTTCCTAGTTTCATTTTATACACCTTGCCTGATCTGCGTAGGTTAGTCAAAAAGCATAAGATTCAAGAATCGGTGAAGGTAATAAATCCTATAAAATTGGTGGATCATGGCACATTATACCATCTCAGATATGTTAGTTTACAACTTGCAGCAGGTAACATATGATTTAGGGAGTTAGAGGTAAGGATGTTGCTGAGCACCCAAGCCCAATCTAGTTCTAGAATTAGAAGAACAATGCAGTGTATAATAATTGGTTCCAAGTATCAGGTAGTCCAGGTAGACACCAATGACTACAATCCGAGTATCGAAATGGATCCCCTCTTTGGCCTTGAGGAATATCTCCACTATAAATCGAAGGGTGCGCATCCTTTCTCAGTTGCGACAGCGTTGTAATGTCTAGCAGGTACGGTGGAGATCTCATGTCTCTTAGAACAGCATTAACTATATTCATTTGATCCGGATAGGCACCTGAATATAACCCTCCACTGACTGGCACTGTTTCCCGGTAACAATTCTTCGTTGCCGGAGTCGAACTCCATTCGTTGGGACTGCAATTAGAGCAAAAATATCAAAAATTTCGACTACCATTTTCAAGACCCACTTTCATATTGTGTCAACCAAATCCAACTCCTAGCCAGATATATTTTTGTACCCCATATTTGCTGTTAGGTGCACATTCCTAACTAAAAAAAAAAAAAAAAAAAAAACGTTGACGGTCCCCTGCCGACATAACTATCTTTCTAAGCTTATGCTGCATCAGAAGAACCATAAAAATTCACAGAATGTCTTCCTCAGAAGCTGCTGCCATAGACTGTGGCACTGTTTTAACACCACTTCTTCATCTGATAAAATGAATGAATGCACTCTTCATCCACTCTTTGATAATAAATACCCATTACCTGGATTGCAGAGGAAGAGTACTAGGCAAAAATTCAATGCATGGTTGAGGATTTAGAGTCCTAGAGATAAATGTAGGGGACCTAGTCATACTAGGAGGTCAGCATTCCTGTGTGGTTCAGAGTGCTAGTGGCAAAGCTGCAGTAGTTGTCTCATAAAGCTGGATACATGACTATATGGGAGAAAAACTCATTTACTCTTCTCAAGAAGGCAACAAAAACATTGAACCCTGAACCCTAAACAAACCCCAATAATAGATGAGAGATGAGGGATAGAGGGACTTACTCATAGTGAGTAGGAGAAATGGCTTGAAAAATAACAGTGACTTTTGTTCTATCAATGTTGTTGTCGACATATTTTGCCCATGTTCTTAGTCCTTTCTCATATGCAGCTAAACGATCCATTTCTCTGTATAACGATCCATCTGATTCCATATAATCCCACCTACATTCAAACACCACCACATCAAAATGCCGAAACTCGGCTACATTCTAATCTACTTATTAAGAACAATATTAGTCCATACCCTTGAAGTCTTCCAGCATGAATCCACCAATGCCCTGAATTGAACACTAAAACATCTGCCCCTTTCCAAGCTTCAGCATTACTGGAAATATCATCTAATTCGAGTATTCGCTTCCCTTGCCCGGCGTCGATATCGACTAAATACGGAGCCTTATAGAATAACAATGTCACTCCATAATCCTAGAAAGCACAAAATTAAGTTATAATTAGCCTTCAATTCAGTAATACATAAACATGGTTACGTTAATAAACAACTAGTACTACTTACCAAGAAGCCAAAAGTTAAAAGAGGATCTCTTCTGATAACTTGTGTTTGAGTATAAGGAACATCAGCTAAAACCATACAAATCAAAGACTCCCATTGATTCTTACCCAGAGAATCACCAACAAACATGAGTGTTTTGCCTCTCATCCTTGTCAAAAACAAACCCCCATCAAACCTTGGGAGCTCACAATCATTAGGCTTCCATTGAAACCTCTGATACTCGGAATCAGGTCTACCTTCCATTTGACAGTCGAATTGAGCATCAACCATTTGACAATTCGATGATTTGTAAACTGGTAACGAATCGTCTTTAACCCAGCTACCTGAATACAAATCACAACCAGTTTGATTGAAATAAACTGGGGTTTTACTTCTATAACTACTATCACTCTTCTTCTGATGATGCATACTGTAGATTATAGCTGATGATGCTAACTGGGTTTCTAACAGTAACATCAAGAAGTACACAACCAAAAAACAAAACCCACCACCATGGTAAATCTTAAAAGAAACACACACAAAATCTCCACTCATTTGTCAGATCAATCAAACAAAAAAGAAAAGAAAAAAAGAAAGAAAAAAGAAACAACTTAAAGAATTTGAAGTTCTTGAAGATACTTTCTCTGTCTATGAGTCTATATATATATATAGAGAGAGAGATATATGAGCAGTGAGGAAGTAATGAGTATCGACAGTAAGGTCAAAGGTAAAGATGTTGAATTTTGTACTGCGTGGTAAGTGCTGTTGCTTTAGTTTGTCCAGCAAACATGTGAAGAGTTTTTGTAAATATTCTGGTGGTGTGGTGTGAAACAGTGGGTCTCCTCTACTCTTCTTTTGTAGAGTTTGAGAAGGTTAGCTTACCTCCTAGAGCAGTTCAGGTGACCGGAAAACACATCAAATTGTTAAAAATGTAGAAAGAACAAAATAAAGAAAAAAGAATTGCATCTTGCATTCTCGATGAACTTAAAGAATTGGGGAGTATAAATCTTTGTGCTTAAAATATGCACACAAGCGCGTGCACATTGATTTGCTTTTCGGCTTTTAACGCGGAGGGCTGTGATTTCAATCAAGAAGAATAAGAATAGGAGAACAGCACTCATGCTAGCGAACTTATCTGTTTTCCTTGGAATAGATAGGGACTGGATGGGTGCCTGCTGAAAGCTGGATTCCATGTTTGCCTAATCGAGTGAGGAAAGAATTCTTGCAAGAGAAATAAAGAATTTGTGTAAACTGACAAGGAATAAAGAACAAGAAAGATGAAAAAAAAGTGTGCTTTTAAAATTCAAATAACTCCCACCTCCACTATTTTTTTTTTTTTTTTTTTTTTTGAGCACATCGAAAACAAAAAAAATTCAGGTCTTTTGGTCGTCAAGACAAATGCTAAATTGCTAATATTTAGTATATGACATGGAACTTGTCAACTGTTAGCTGGTTCTGTTGCTGACCAACTGGATCAAAGACTAGCTGGTGTAATGATGCACACTCGAGTGCACAATGATAATCCATGTTAATACTTTACAAAATCTGGAACAGTTGTTGCTAAAGTACCTAGGTGACTGAGATTAGATAATTTGCCACCCATCTGATAAAAAAAAAGGCCTAACAAGTGCAGTGAACAATGAACATTGATATTAATCGGGACGTTAACAAACCGATGATGCCGACATAGAGTTAAATGCTTTAACAGGGACAACTGTCATACTAAATAAAGACAGTTTACCTAGTTGTGCCGAAGTTGACAAGGGTTTGAATATCTTTGACAGGTTGTTCTACTTGCATTTCATGTAAAAACACCAAACTATCTGAATTATGGACCACCATTGAACTTAACTCCTCCTAATGTGCTTCTAATCACTTTGATACTCTTCATTAAGTTCCTCCAAATCTAGTGAGTCAAGCGGCTCTGTGTAGTAACCTTTTAAGGATTGCCAATCTACAGGCAATGGATTGCTGTCAATTCTAGGCGATGCAGTGAAAGAAGTTTTATTCCTGCCAAACCCATTTGACGAACCTTCTGAATTCTTCTCAGCAGAAGCAAAACCTTCTGCGCATCTTTGTTTGAATCCTTTCACTTCTCTACATCCATTTGGTGTTTGCTTCTTGTTAGAAACAAAATCATTTGTTCCTAACGTTCTCTCTGAAAGCTTACTGTCTTTCATGCATCTCTTACAAGCTGTTACTAGAGAACTGAAACTTGGGTTTGGAGGCAATGGCGAACGATACCGTAACTCTTTTTTGTTTCCTGGTTTCATATAATGAAAGAAATCCCATCCAACTGCTCGCAGATGTTCCTTTGCTTGCAAGGCCATGCACCTGGCACTACCTCCACTTCTTTTTAACTCTTCATGTTTACTTCTGTCTGATCCACCTCTAAAATTAACCCAAGCTATAATAGCTTGAGGACAGTATTTTGGTTTGATGTGTGCGTTTGCTGGTTTCATATTATTTCGAACCGCAATTCCCGTAGATTCTCCACCTGACAATTTACAAACACCACTTACGTAACCATCTTTACTAGCCACAGTAACCAATTTCTTGGTATCACCAGTCACAGATTTCTGACTGAAACTAGTTGTGCCTGGTTCAATGTTCCTGCATACATCAGCAAGGGAATAAAATGCCTTCTGATCAGGCGAAGTATACCGGAATTTGATAATTGAATTACTTGTAGCTCCATCTCTTCTGCTACACTCAATTTTCCATCCCAAATACGAAAGATGCATCCTAACCTTTGTTTTTGTACTGTTATGATCAATTTCTTTCACGCGTGTACGCGCTGGACCTAGTAAATAGTCTTTTATAGAAGCAGGGCACAATTCAGCTCTAGGGAGTATGTCAGGTCCTACAGGCACCCAGTGCCAGTTTCCTGGTTTTCGACGATGACTATGCGGAGCACAAGGCACAACAGCTATACCTTCTTGCCTAGTTGTACTAGTATTTGTAATACTATGATCATTCACATAATTACTCGATTTACGAATTAAAGCATTAGATATATCTCTACTACTACTATCACTATTTGTGAACCCTGAATTAAAAGTAGACATAGAATTACCACATTGTTGATCTAATCCACCTCTGATTCCTTCGGCTGCCTTTTTCATAATGCCGGACGGGAACCGATCATCTTCTTCATTCATACAACCAAACAAGTCCTCCTCCTTGATATTATCAAGAATTGAAAAGAAGTCTTGATCATGATAAAGATCATTACTATTAAAACCAAAATTACAATCAGCTGGAGTATTACTGCTACCCAATACTTCATTCAAACTAATTGGACCAGGATCATCATTCATTAGCATATCATTAATCCATTCGTATTCATCTCCAACTTCATCTTTCATAGGGTTCGTTAGCGGTTTAGAAGTCATTGTGATTTTTTTTCTTCTTGCATCTCTGACTGAAACCTCTTAAACCCTAATGAAAATCAGTTTGAAGTATTTCGGATTTTGAAAACACTTTCTATCATCCCGTCAGAAGCGGTCGACTTGAACGCGACTTCTTAAAGAGATCTTAATTATCTCTTTAGTTAGAAAGCCCAAAAATTTCCTTTTCATGACATGTACCCATACTAGGGATATGTATTTCAAATATATCCATCGGTTCATACATATCATAACTGTTGGCGAAAAATCGATCCAGTCGATCCAAGTTTAAATGTTTTTGAGGTGTTGGTTAATAAACATGTCCTTGGCCTTAAATCTTTTAATATTATGTCTGTAAGTCATACAATCCTTTAGGACAAACATAGTTAATCGTTAGCAAACTCCTCAAATTCCTATGGGCCTATGGGTAATAGAACACTAATTCATTCACATCTTCAAAACAAAGTAGTGTCCTTACTTCGAAAACAAATAAATCATCAAAGTTGTTCACCAAATTTGTAACAAAACTGAAAATGCAAAATTACTTCAAAATCAATCAGATTAATCTTACAAAATCTGTTAGCTTCAGGAATTAGTTTTCTCCCTTTGATGATATAAATTATTCCAAAGTTACATAAATTTGTGTTTATTTATTTTCCTAAAGTTTAATAATCTGTAATTCTTGATCCATTTCGTTTCTTATCTACTTATCTTCTCTCCATACCTATTACCATGAACTATTTCTCAAACATGCATAATCACATGAGGTTGAGGAGAAATGGCAGAAACAGAAATCATGACAAAATAAAGAGAGATATGAGAAACTAAATCAATTACAATTGATTCGCGTGTAGCCTTTTATAGGGTCAATTTTTTTTTATAGGGTTCATCTTCTTTCCTGCCCCTACCCGACAAATCTTAAAACCACAACTGTCGATTTATTTTCTCCGTAGAATAATCTGGCCTTTAAAATTTATTTTTATTTTAAAAAATTAAGAAAATAAAGAAAATAAAATAAAAATTAATATCAACTTCTTTCCTGCCCCTACCCGACAAATCTAAAAACCACATCTGTCGATTTATTTTCTCCGTAGAATAATTTGGCCTTTAATATTTATTTTTATTTTAAAAAATTAAGGAAATAAAGAAAATAAAATAAAAATTAATATCAAATAATTTTTTTTTAACAAAGGGTAACTAAGTAATTTATCTTCCTTAGGACACCTTCTCATCCCACTACCACTACTTCTTTCATCACTACCACCATTATCGTCATCACTCAACCATTCTCACCAACACCCACCACGATTATCCCCAAGGGCGATCCACCACCCAAGCCCACCATCACAACCACCATTAATGCCTACTGATTTAATATAAAATAAATTTATTATGTACTGTATTAATGAAAAAATATGTATTTGATTAATTAAAGAAACATTTTATTACGAAATATATCAATAGAACATTTATTATTGAAAGTTAATGAAGTTAATCATTTTACAGCCATAGATTTAGCTTTCCCAAGAATGAATCTAGAGTGTTCTTTATCTTGCGTAAGTTGTCTATCAATCAGATTAATCTTACAAAATCTGTTAGCTTCAGGAATTACTTTTCTCCCTTTGTTGATATAAATTATTCCAAATTTACATAGATTTGTGTTTATTTATTTTCCTAAAGTTTAATAATCTGTAATTCTTGATCCATTTCATTTCTTATCTACTTATCTTCTCTCTTTACCTATTACCATGAACTGATTCTCAAGCATGCATAATCACATGAAGTCGAGAAGAAATGGCAGAAACAGAAATCATGAAGAAAAATGGGAATAGAAAGAGATATGGGAAACTAAATTATCTATTACAATTGATTCGCGTGTAGCCTTGACCCGACCCGACAAATCTTAAAACCACTGCTATTGATTTATCTTCTCCCTCGAAAAATCTGGCCTTTATATTTATTTTGATATAAAACAAATTTTAAAAATAAAGGAAAAAAAAAATTAAAATTTAATATCAAATAAAAAAAATTAACCAAGGGTAACAAAATAATTTCTCTACCTTAGGACACCTATCTCATCCCACTATAACTACTTCTTACACCACCTCCACCATTAATGTCATCACTCCACCATTCTCATCAACACCCACCACCATATCCCCACCGCCAATCCACCACCCCCGCCCACCATCACAACCACCATTAATGCCTACTGATTTAATATAAAATAAACTTATTATGTACTGTATTGATGAAAATATATTTATGTGATTAATTGGAGAAACATTTAATATGAAATTTCAATAGAATATTTATTATTGAAAGTTAATTAAACTGATCATTTTACAGTCGTAGATTTAACTTTCCCAAGAATGAATCCAGAGCGTCATTTATCTTGCCTAAGTTTTCTAAACTTTGTTTTATAAGCTGGTTTATATAATTTCACATGTGTCAACGGCACGACCTCCATAATAAGTAAAAGAAGAATTATGTCAATTTTGACCCTTGTCATTTTTTTGTTGGCTCTATATATAATGACAATTTGTTTCCATGTTTTTTTTTAATAATTGCTAGGTTGACCATAATAGGTGTCTCAAAGAAACCACCGAGTGAAACATGTCGTGGGACCAACTGAAAACCTTTACTATCCCAATAGCAGATACATTACCCTATCATCATTAAATTTTTCTCGTTTTTTTTAGGGAAATTGCGGTCAGCCTGTATTATTTATTTTTTTGTTTTATTACCAGCTTATTTTCACATAGAGTAAGAATTCTCCACTACCTGACTACCACACTGACCACCTACACTACCACCGCCAGAACCGCCCATCACCACTACCTCATCACCGGCTCCATGGACCACCACCCACAAATACTACCCAATTGATATGATTATTAACAAATTTATTATTAATTTAATGAAAGTATTTATTAGGATAATCATAAGACATTTATAAGTAAACATTAATAAAAATATTTAATGATGAAAATATTTAATCATAAGATATTTAATAAAAACATTAATAAAAATATTTAATCATAACACATTCATTAAGAAAATTGTGAGACATTTATAATGAAAGACTAATAAAATATTTAATGAAAGTTAATTCATGAAGATAATTATAAGGTATTTATGATGTAAGAAGATATTTATAATGAAAAAATTAATATTTTTTTTAATGAAAGTATATTTATTAAGATAATTATAAGACATTTATAATGAGAGATTAATAAAATGTTCATTATAAAAATTAATGATACAATAATGATGTAAACAACCACAACCATCGATTTAGCTTTCCTAAGAATGAATCTCGAACGTCCTTTATCTAAGCTAAGTTGTACATGCTTTGTTATTATGAGAAATTATTTATTAAGCTAAGTTGGATATTTAGCGTCCTTTATCTAAGCAAATTTATTATTTATTAATATATATATATATATTTATTTGGATGATTAATAGCACAATGAGAAATTATTAAACAAATTTATTATGAGATATTTATTTGGATAATTAATGACATTATGAGAAATTAATAAAAATTTATTATGAAAAAATTAGTGGAACATTAATACTATAAGCAAATTTAGACCGTTGGATTTATTTTAACTTTCAATCCAAGACATCACTTGTGGAAACACTCACATCCATGGATTTAGCTTTCCGCAGAATGCATCATGAGCGTCCTTTGTCTAGGCTAAGTTGTCCATGCTCTGTTTTATATTCTTGATATATATATATACGGACATCCGTTTATTTGTGTGGATTCCATTTTGGGCGTGCCCACATGGAAGATGGCAAGATGCGTGCCCAGGCCACTACATAGTAATTTATGCACATTATTAAATCGGTCCTGAGGGATGAATCTATCAAATCGTCATTCCAACAAATTACTAGTGGTACGTCAATGCGTTGCACGAGTCCAGATTGGTTGTCCAAAAACGGGTAGCTAGCTCAGCTGGTCATCCCCGTTCCTCAAAGATTGATGCGTTCCATGAGGTTCCAGGTTCGAATTCTCGATGACGCAATATTGTAAAATTTGACATGGAAGGTAGAGTTAGCTTGCCCCCCTTGCGACATAATCAGCCCCCTATCCACTTCGGTTCCCTTGGCTGGTTCTTCATGAGACTCGCTGGTAGGCTAGCACGACAACCTATTCAACTAATGTAGTAGTACGCTGTTGGAGCTTAGCTTGTTAGGCTTCCAACTATTTAATGTAATAAAAATCTTTATCTACCTATTGATCGATTTCTAATTATTATTATTATTTTTGATGGGTTAGTACAGTGGTTAATTAGTGGCCCCTAAATACCACTAGCAATTACAAGGTCCACGGATCGAACCTCTACTTCTCCAAGGGAGGGAGCATGAGAACCATCAGGCCACTTATGTTAATCAAAGGGGTTTTTTTTTTTTTTTTTTTTTTTCATCTAGACAAATTGTCCTTGCACGTGAAGTTGTTGACACCATGAGAAGGTGTAAAGCAAAAGTCAAAAGTAGTTGTTAAGCTTGATATGGCTAAAGCTTTCGATAGGATATAGAGGGATTTTCTTGTTGATGTGCTTAGAAAGCTAGGTTTTAATAAGAACTGGTGCAAAATGATTTATGCTTGGGTATCTACCGTTTTCATGTTTGTGCTTCTTAGTGGTTCTCTGGGTGATATTTTCAATCCTTCAAGGGGTCTTAGACAGGGAGACCCCTTGTCATCTTACATGTTTATTATTGTATTGAGGCCCTCTCTCGACTTATTCTTGTTGCTGAGATTAGAGGTGAGGTTGAAGGAAATAAGGTGACTAGAGAGATATATAGTCCAACAATAAGTCATCTATTTTTTGTTGATGACTGTCTCATTTTCATTAGAGCTAATAACAAGTGTGTTAAACATCTTGACAACATTATCAAAAAAATTTAGTAAGCATTATGGACAGTCAATTAACTTTGACAAGTCTGAGATTGCTTTTAGTCCCAAAATGAATAATTTCATTAAAGTACGGATTGCTAATACTTTAGGAATTAAGAGATTAGTCCTTCAAGATAAATACCTAGGGGTTCCCCTTCTCATTCAGATGAACGAGATGAAGACTTTTTGTCATTTGGTCATTTGGAGGGTAAATTTCATGATAGGTTAGCATCCTGGAAGAGCAAGAAGCTATACCATCCTGCTAGAATTGTTATGACTCAAGGTGTGGTTGGGTCATTGGCGTCTCATCATCTATCGGTTTTTCATATGCCGAAGAAGCTCACAGATAGGTTTGATAGTATTTAGCGGAAATTTTTCAAAATAAAAAAGTTTTAAATCTTAAGGGCTGCGATGGTATTGCGACGCCGAAAGTCCTAGTGCAGAATGTTAACTGAATCTGACTATTTGTGTGCTAGGAATTTGAAACATAAATATTTCCACAATAGTAACCCTCTTCATACTGCTAGTAAACAAGAGTCATGGGTTTGGAAAAGAATATATGTAGGATTAGAGATAATTAGGAGCATTACAGCTAGGAGATTGGAGATGGTAGTAGAATCTCTGTATGAGATGATAGATGGATCCCTGGTAGGTCTTAATTGGTTTCTCAGGTTTCGGTATATGGATCTTAGAACTGTGTATCTACTTATTATGCATAAAACTAGTACTTGGAATTTGGACCTGTTGAATGTGTTGTTTGATAATGAAACTGTCAGAGACATCGTCAAGATAAAAATTCCTATTAAGTGTGAAGATACAATGAGATGGACTCCATCTGATAATGATTAATTTTCGATTAAGACTACCTATAGAGTGATAAATAGTATTTCTCATGAACCTACATATGTGATTGATCAGCTGCAATTTCCTTGGACCAGATTCTGGAAGGCTTCTCTTCCGCCTAAAATTATGCACTTCATGTGGAAATGTGTCAACAATTGTCTTCCTATTGGGGACAAACTTGCTAGGGATGTGACAAGTATCAGTTTTAATTTCCCTTTTTGTAATTATGGCATTGAAACTATGGATCACTTATTAATAAACCGTCACAAAAGCAAAAAGGTGTGGAATGTTGTTAGCTCTAATCTTCCAGGGATTATTGGTGGGCAGTCGCTTAAGATCTGGATTGCTAGTTGGTTTATAAGTTGAATGGTACAAAAAGTATGATTATTATGGCAGGGTATACTATGTGGAATATCTGGAAAGATAGATGTTCTTTGGTATTTTATAACTTCAAACAGATTTCCAAACCTAGATTAAAACATATCAAAAGGGAAATCAAATAGGCTTGTTTTTTTAGAGGAAGATAGGTTTCAAAAGTCTTCACTGAGGTTGAAACAACTCGGGAATCAAGTGCGTAGGATCTTGCGAGATCCAAGAGAGATAAGGAGCACGACTGTAGCTGAATTACCTGCAGACTTAATTCGGTATCAGCTACATTCCAGTCTGAAGTCTAAAGTTCACCATAGATTTCTTCGTGAGTCTTCAAACTTAGCTTGGATTCCACATTCTACTTCTTAAACCTAATCTAGTCCGAAACTGACTTTCTTAGACTAAATCAAGAATGCGTTTTGGTATCTAAATTTGACAACTGACTTGACATATCCACGCCAGTGGGTTCAACCAAGAAATACTATAACATATGGTATACTAGGTACCCTCTCGTTTTCAACAACCACTAAAGGTAAAAGACAGACAAAAGATAAAAATATATTTCATAAGTGACATTATATTCACTAATAAATGATATGGACGCCTCCTCTAGTATAAGCTGTGACAGTTATAAAGACTCTCGTAAGAAACTACATCTACGCAGTACTCCTAACCATGAAGATGACCGAAACGACACTCTCGAACGACATCATTAAAATCTTGATTTTCATTCATTATAGCCTCATCCACATCCGAAAATACAGGCCTTCTGCTATCTTCAGAAAGCGAAACAACACCACCAGTCTCTGAAAAGTCCTCGGAAGCAAAGCAAAGTTCATCACCCAGTTCACGCTTCAGAGAACACCTATACTCATCCTCAATATAAGCATCCTTCATTCACAACAACCAAAGCTCCTTCCGTATATCACAAATAGTACGTTTATCTACCACCAGAGCTAGTTGATAGATGCATTTTAGTGCTCATTTTTGTACTTATTATGGTACAGTAGAAACCCCATTAATTAATACTCGATTATTTAATAAATTCTCTTAAATAATATTTTTAGCCGGTCCCGAGTCGGGGATAACATGCCAAATTAATAATTCCTAAAATTATAAATTAATACTTACGTAGACCCCATATGAAATATATATTAATAATCCACTATATATATATAGGCATGATCCAATGACATGGTTATATTGACATAACCATGACATGGTTTGGATATTTTTTCTACAAAATCCAAGCGACAACAAGTTTGAAGCTATATTTTTGGTGACATGTTCCACTTATATAGCTCTACATTCCTGCCAAAAATGAGAGTATTTCGATATACGAAACTTCACCATCCACAAATTTTAATTTCAACCGTTAATATTCAACGGTTGATATTCAAAATGCCAGATGGTAGTCTTATAAGACACCAGAAATATTGAATCCCAGCAGGACTTCGCGTAATTGATTCCCTTAGAATATCTCACACCAACTAAGAGTTGCTTCAACTCAATTGAAGACTTTAAACCAAATCTCCCTCCCATAGATTAAGCCTATATAACTGATTTCCTGATTTACGATCGAAACGGATGATCAAATCAAACGTAAGATCCAGGTGATGGAAATCGATAGCAACTTGACAAAAGTCTGGATATCCTCAAAATCCGGACTCATGCAACCCAAAGTGCAGCCTAGAATATTATTCACCTCACAAGTATAAAACTTGTGGAATCACAAAGATTCAGACGAAGAGAACTTTGTGATTTCTATCTATCTTGTTCAAATGATAAATCAAGATAAAAGATAACTAGTCATGGATTCACGAATTCTAATGAAGTCTTTGATAGTCATTAAACCCTAAAAGGGTTTATGGAGAGGACGACTAAGACACACCAAAAGTAGTGTCAGGATTCAAAGATCCTACCTTCAAAAAAAAAAGGAATCAAAGATCCCAGTTGCCAAGAGTTCCCCTTATATAGACTTCAAAGCCTAGGTTGCTTTAGGTTTAAGCTAAGATAGCTTTGGAACCAAGCAAACAATATCCACCGTTAGATGAAAGCTTTGAATCTTATTCACATAAACAAGATATACACTCTGGTTAGGTAAACCGTAACCGAACCGTGTATAAATACTATGTTCAACATGGTTAGCCGAAACTAGCCGGTTTGAACTTAAAGCTTAACACTCATTTCCATGAACACAAAGACATTGATCTTGAGTCACAATCATGTTATCAAATGAGTCTAGTGTTAATTAAAGAAATGATCAAATGCAAATTATCTCAGAGAAATAGTTTAATTGAAATTGAATCATAATCGACATAGTTGGTAAATGCACAAAGTAAAAATACTTAAGTAGTTCGTGAATCGGCCAAGTCAAGGTACGCAGACCGGTTTGCAAACTTATAAGCAATAACCGAGTTCCGGAGTTGACAGAACTTTTTCAGTTCACCAACCAGTTTGCAAATTTAAGAACTCACCGGTTCCGGAGTTCACAGAACCTTTTTAGTTTGCTTACCGGTTCGGGCACTAAACTGGTTCTAGAATATATAACTGTATTGGCTCGCATACCGGTTTGAATACTTTAACCCGGTTCCCTTACCACAGTTCCAAAATGGTTTGTATATAAAAATACATACCTATCCAGATCACGAAGCAAACAGATTTTCCCATGATGTGCATACGAATATGCGTATCACACAAATCTGAAAGTCGATATATAACTACTCCGCTATGTGTACGAATACATGTAATACGGATTCATACATATAACAATTTTCCCAGTTTGTAAGACTGATAACAATGTCTTGTATTCTGAATACAACAACTTTATATTTCTCTAAATCAATTCGAAACATTCCTGAATAACATCAATGACACATATCACTGTTCCAGGTTATTTTCGAATGATAAACTTGAATCAAGAAATGGTTCTGAATAATAAAATGTTCTCCACTGAATTTGATCAAGCATGAAAAAATGTTCATTAAGCTTAGTCATTAAATTCCGAGAAACTCGTAAACTAAATAATTAGTTCTCGACTCGAAATTCTTGTCTATGCAAGCTAGTCTAATTAGTTATGCGACAATCATCTCAAGGATAGAAAGGTGAATATAACTTGAGAAATAGGTGGTTCAGTCTTCACTTACCTTTTGTTGATGAAGTTCTCCAAAATCTTCAATTGATCTTCGCCTTCAAACGGTAGAACTCAAATGATGACTGGTTCGTTTCCCAACTACCTCTATCCTAAACCGAGACTTAACTAATTGTAGACTAGAAATCAAGATATAGTTTTGACAACTAAATTTGACAACAAGTTTGATATAGCAGCACTTGTGAGTTCGACCGAGCAATGCTCTAACAGATTCTAGCACAATGGCCATTGCTTTTCTTCCTAGTTTTTTCTTGGATTTTTTATTAGTTTCTTTGTCATTTCAACTTATCTATACAGGGTTTATGAAGGTTAACATTAACCAAATTTTTTCGTTAACTAAAAATCCGGATTACTGCACCCAACAACTAAACACTTCAGGAATTGAGAACATGGACTCATTGAACTTAGTAATGACATCGGGAATCAGGCTATATCACAAGCAACTGATAATATGAATTTCATACGATTTAACCTGACACCAAAAGCTACCCCGTCACAAAAGAAACACCTCCCGTATTGTAATGGACGATATGCCAAAGCAATTACCGATATTGTTAAAGATGGAAGTCAGTTTAGCAGAGGTGATTATGCTGGAGCTAAAAAAATACTGCAACAACTGTTTCTAGTTATCCAATTCAATGTGAAAATTCTTTTAAGTCTCCGCTTGTGGCACCCGCTCTGTTAGCACAGATGAATCAATATTTATTTGATCAAGTTGACATTCTTCGGGTCATAGCTAGTCTTCTTGCGTAATGGTATTAACCGATCAACTTTTCGTGTTTTCGGAAATGATATTCATCTCTCCATTCACAACTTTATTCAGCACTCGGTGCTAAGTGTCACAAGGGCACTGGTTCAGGGAATTCAACCGGAACCCACCGCTGGGTAAAAGGGTTCATCATTTGAGATATGTAGGATTTAGATTTTGTTGAGCTGTGGATAGAGTAGTGTTTTAGAGCCCTGAGTAGCACCTCCGTTTTCATTTTGTCTAAGTGGTATTTTCCTTATTTTATGTAAAGTTTATGTATCCCTATTTTCTGTTTTATTTTCTCTTATCATATAACACTACCATCTACTATGTTGAAAATTAGCCGTTGAAAATTAAACCAGGGGCGGAACTACAACCAGACTAGGCCTGGCTTAAGCCACCCCTAAAAGCCCAAGAAGTCTTTTCTTTCACTACCTATTTTAGTTGAGCTGATAAAAATAAGCCCAAGTAATAGGCTTAAGCCACCCCTAAAATCCCAAAAGCCACTCCCAAGTTAAATTTCCAGCTCCGCCACTGTTTTCAACTGCTGAAATTAAGATGGATAGATAGTGAGTTTTTCTATTTCGGAACGTGCTCATTTTTGTTGGGTATGTAGAGCTTTGTAAGAGAAACATATCCCCGAAATATTAACTTTAAATTCATTACAGTTTAGGTTTTACTAGGGAAAATGTTGGCAAAAATGTGAGATAATGTGAATATAGCCATGTGAGTGGATTCTCTCCTTTAAAAACCGGGGAGGAGGTCAGGTAGAAAAATAAATAGTAAAATAAAATAATAAATGTTCATAGGTGATGGTATCTGTTCCTTTACGCCTGGTCGTGCATTATCCAATGCTTTCCTGCGTAAACGTAATAAGTACCTTGACAAATGCAGTGCCCATGGTTTTGGGTTGGGAGTTTTGACGTTTACTATTCTTAGGGAACTAGGTGAAGAAAGACAGGAATTGGATAATTTGTTTCTAATGCTGGGCACACCACTAATCTTGTCAGAGGAAGAAGTAGAATACTCCATAATCCCTACAGTTTCATCAAAATTTTCAGTGAAAGATGGATATCACTAGTTGTTGTCCCAACAACCTGTTATCTCTCCTGATATCTTCCCTTTAAAGCAGATTTGGATCAAGGAAGCTCCTCCTAAAGTGCAAATATTCATGTGGTTCGTTTGGCAGAATGCACTTCCATCTATGGATAACCTCTTAAAAAGAGGCTGTGAAATTGATAATACAAGATGCAGTCTTTGTAATGTAACTCAAGAGGGCATAAATCACTTATTTCTCCATTGCACCTTCTCTGCAGCAGTCTGTAGATATTTTATTTCTAGATTTGGAGCATATTCAAGAATGGGCTACAAACAGAGGAAGGAAAGGAGGGAAGAAAATATGACCTATAACTACAACGACAATACTTTAGGTGTTATGGAAGGAAAGGAATAACAGGGTAATGACGGAAAAGAGACACAGAGACAAGGACGAAATAATTACAGAGGTGAAGAGATTTATATTGCAATGCGGTTCGATTCACAATTGGTTTTCTTTAATCACCTTTAGGGATCTGATAACAATCTGGAGAGAAGTTTTAGATTATAACAGCTTTTAAAAGCACCGGGCTTGGGGTGGTTTCCCTTTTGTGACTGACCATTTGTAATTTCTTTATTTTCCTTTCTAATAAATATTTTAACCCTTTTTATCAAAAAAAAAAAGAAAAAAACTGGGTGAAGATACTATTATTTTTCCAAAAAGATTGAAAAATTGTATTTGCCAATTACGATTCCATGGCTAAGTTAGGTAGTTTTATTTTTCATAAACACGATTGTTCCGCACGTGCGTATGCACATGCAATCTGGAAATGAGCCGTCACTTTGATCACGGGGGACTGGGATATACCACTGTTTGTATGGTTAAGTTCAAATTATAATTACCAATATACCCTCACTTTTATTTGTAACACATAATTTGTGTGGTCATGAAAAAAGGGCAATTTTGGAAATTCAAAATTCGCATCCTTAAAAGTTAAAACATCGAACAGTGCTCGAGGGGTCTTTGCACTTGTTTCCATTTTGCCCCCCTTTTTTTTTAATAGGAAAGATAAAATTTTATTGAAGAATTAAATCATAACATCCAACTCTTCTCTAACAAGAGTTTTAAACCAACTGGGAAAAGATGAAACCATACTTGAGCTTGTTCTAGTTGTTCCGGCTTTTTTGGCCAAACAATTAGCAACCTCATTTGACTCTCTACGCACATATGTGCACTTCTAAGACTGAAAATTCCCTAATAGAGTTTTACAATCACTGATAATATTATTATTTATCCATTTTACAGAGCCCCTGGCCCCATTAATAGCTTTCACCACATTTGATCAGTGTCCTTCCAAGTGCATGCATTGAACATTAGCTCCTTGCGCCATTTTTATTCCTTCCAGTGCAGCAAGAGCTTCTGCCTGCTCTTCATCTCGGCCTATCCCAGCTGCTGCAACTGCACCTCCACATGATCCTGTTTCACAGAACATAGTAAGACCAATACCCATATGCTTATTTTCCTTGACAAATGACCCATCAAAGTTAATTTTAACAAACCCTTCTTCTGGCAGTTGCCAATGAGATCTATTTATATCTGTAATTATATAAGGAGAACCAGATCTAAGATTCTGAGAACTACTTACCCAGTCTGAGATATCTCTATTGATGACACTCACAGTGTTCACAATATTAACACTTGCATTATCAAATACCATAGCACATCTAAGTTTCCAAATGTGCCATAGAGTAAAACTGACAAACCTGATACAAGTTGTGATATTTGAACTGTCGTTGTTATTACTATTTAACCAACCAGAGAGCAATTCATTAATCTCTTTACCATTAATTAGACTTGCATAATTAGGATTAATAGCTGTCCACACATTTCTAGAGATTGGACAATCAAATAATAAGTGGTTAACAGTTTCAGCACAAGAATCACACAAAGGACAAGTATTAATCACATTAGAGGCATATCTATCTAATTTGCTCCTAACAGCTAGGCAATCTTGAACACATTTCCACAGAAAATGCTTGATTTTCTGTGGTATATCCATTTTCCAAAACTTCTTACAGGGTAAAACAATAGTTTCATGACCATAAAGATTATCCATAATAGCTCTATAGGCAGTTTTGACACTAGACAGACCATTATAAGAGGGTCCCCATCTTAATATGTCTCTGCCCACATTTGGTATTCTTATATCATAGATATTCTTGACAGTATCATCATAAAATAACAATTTTAACATATCAACATTCCATTTACCTTCATCATGCAAGATAAGCTGGTCAACAGTTCTCAAATTTGCATAAACAAAAGATGAATCAAGCAGATCAGTTCTATTTGGCACCCATCTATCTTTCCAAATCTCTATAGATTTACCATCTCCCACCTCCCAGCAATAATGTTTCCTAATGAATTCTAACCCTCTACAAACCCCTCTCCAAACCCAAGAGATTTTCTCCTCCCTAACAACATGAAGAGGGTTACTATCTGGAAAATACTTATGTTCAAAAATCTTGACCCATAGGGCATCAGGTTCAGTCAAAACTCTCCATGCAAGTTTTGCTATCAAAGCAGTGTTGAGATACTAAGTTTTCTTTATATTAGATCATCCTAGAACTATTGGTTTTGTGATATTATCCCAATTCCTAAGAGTAATGCCTCTAGTGTTGCCTTTTTTGTTCCAAAAGAACCTTCTCTGAATACCATCTATCTTATCTGTCAACTTTTTAGGCATAGGAAAAACAACTAAGTGGTGGGATGCTAAGGACCCTAGATTGGACTGAATTAGAATTGTCCTACCAGATTGATTGACATACTTTCCTTTACAGTTTGATAAGTTCCTATCAAAAGTCTCAAATAAGTGACTGAAAGTTTCCATTTTGTTTCTATGTATAAAAAGAGGTACACCTAGATATTTGTCATGTAGTCCTAACTTCTTAATGTTCAAAATGTTCACTATCTGGGATTTAGTTGTTGGATCAGTTTTAGGACTAAAGGCAATACCTGATTTCTCAAAGTTTATGGCTTGTCCTGAGAACTTACTGAACATATTAAGCATCTCATCAAGATTCCTAGCACCTTTCACATTGGCTCTAGCAAACACCAACAAATCATCAGCAAAAAATAGATGGCTCACAGAGGGAGCATCTTTTGGCACTTTTATCCCCTGTATATCATTTCTAGACTCATCCTTAATAAGCATTTTTGGTAAGACATCCATACATATTATAAAGAGATAGGGTGACTGTTTTGGGGTAAAAACTGATTCTGCCATTTTTGGTAAATTTAGGTGTGTTGATGAGAAACGAATTCAAACCCTAAACAAATATACTGCACAGGAGTACTTTTAGATTCGAGAGATCAATCTGTAAGACTCTGGCCTAAACCAAGAAATGGCCGTTCCAGATTCAATTCGGTCACAAAGTGAAGGAGAAGGGTTGATCTTAGGGAGGTAAGCGAAGAAGGTGTTTGAGATCAGAATGTTGAATTATGAAGGTGTGGTTGTTTTATGACTTGTATTAGAATGTGGAACTGGCTTGCAGAACGTAAGCTGTCAGTTCTTGGTGTTTTCTGGATATTTGTGTTGATAACACTTCTGTTGTTTTGAAAATAGGTTGAAAACCTATTTATACAAGTCATTGAGAGCACCCCTGATCTCGTAGGAAGTGGAGGCAGTCAAGTAATGGAGAAGTAGGGTTGTGCAAAGGTGGTGAACATCACGTTTCCATTATGTGGGAAGACCGATCACCCTTTCACCCACTACTCCCTCATTGCTTAACCGTCCGTCCTTTCCTGACACTTTCTCGTAATGGGCGCGTTGCACGCCGCAAGCTGTAAACTGCCAGACCAATACCCCACTAAGCATCCCCCAGTTTGTGTTATGTTTGATGTCTCGAGTGAATGGGTCAAGTCGTGAAACTTGCCGCTTAAAGTAGCACATAGTGCTTTTAGGTCAACTAATAAAATTATTTGTGAGATTAATATTCGTAAAGCATCGTTTATAATTGATGCACATGAAGCATGGCTTTTAAAAAAAACTGCTGAAAACAATCGATGTGCAGGAAGCATCGTTGTTTTAGAGTTCATCCAAATTAGTCGCGAGTTGAATGTCTTAGAAAACTAGCATGACCTGTCACCTTTGGGCGATCGTTTGAGAACCCTATGGGTGAGCTACCACTTGGTCGATCGCTCCCTGTGGAGGAGGGGTGGCCGGTGATCACGGCGTCACCCTGTTGGCCATTTAGAATCCGATCTAAACCGTCCGACCAGGCTAGCGAAGTTGGACGGACGAGATGATTTGCGGCAGTTGTATGCTGTCGTTGATTGTATTTTAGGGTTTGAAGCCGTGAGGCCACCCTACCATTGGGCCAAACGATTTGTGGCGTTTGCCACTGATTTGGACAGGCCGATTAGGTATATGCACAGATAGGTTTCCGGTGAGTGTGTAAGCATCTCGTTGGTCTCCTGAAATTAGATCTAGGCCGTCCGACTAGGCTGGCGAAGATGGATGGCCGTGATCGATTTACGGCAATTGTGTAACGCCGCTTATTCAATTTAGGGTTTTATAAGTGCGCGATCGCCCTACTTTGGGAAAGCGGTTCGATGTGCTTCTTGATCGCTGCATGTAATTCGATCAACTGGGGATGGAGATGAGCCGCCGACGATCATGTTGGCGCCTCTTTGATCGGCTGAAATTGGATCTAAGCCACTCAATGTGGCTGGCGAAGATGGATGGTTGTGATCGATTTCCGACAGTAGTGTGTCGCCGCAACACAAACTAGGGTTTTCAAACAGCGCGTTCACCCTACTTTGGGCAAATGATTCAATGCGCTCCTGGTTTTCCGTGGACAAGTCGATTGACCAAGGATGTAGTTGGGTCGCTGGTGAACACGCCAGTACCCTTTTGATCATTCGAGGGAAGATCTAGACCGTCCAACCATGCTAGCTAAGTTGGATAGATGTGATGAATTTGAGACCGTTATGGTCGGTCTTGGCTCGTTTGAGCTCTTTTTCAACAGCGCGATCACCTATGTTTTCTTGAGCGTTCAAGGGTGTAGCGGATGAACTAAAAGTATTTTGACCAGTCGGGATGTTAGTGGGCCCGCTGGTGTTTATCATGACGATCACCTAGTTCCGCTAGGAGTAGGCTAGGCTTGTTGAATTATGTGGCCACATCATATGGCCGTGATCGTTTCTTAAGACTGATATGGACAGTCTAGATTTTCCTTAAGGAATTTAAACGCGTTCGATCACGCTAACTTTTAATTAAAAAGTGTGTAAACACGCTGATCTCTTTATCAGAGAGTGGTGTAGCCTACGTGAGTGTTTTCATGCCGGTCTCAATACTGACACTTCGGGAGATTCATGTTACTCCACTGCGAGTGAACATTAATCGTCATGTCATGCTAATATTGAGAGTTCGTCTGGGAACATAGCATTGGAAAATACCAGGAAGGTCGCATTAGTGAATAATGCACTAGGTTAAAATTTATAGAATATCTGGGATTGTTGCTTCACGCACCATTCTGGATAAATTTCGTAAATATGTTGAATTGCTCAATACATATGTAAGTGAAAAGGTTTATGCACTCATCACTTTCAAATGGCTTTGTTCCTTTGCAGGATGACAACGCATTAAATACAGGGTTTTACGATTTTAGCCTTGAACTAAAAACCACCATCAATATATATATATATATATATATATATATATATATATGTATACAAATATATTGAATTGCTCAATATATCTATGAGCGAAGAGGTTTATGCACTCATCACTCTTAAATTGCCTTTAGTCATTTGCAGGATGACAACGCATTAAATATACTGAATTGCCCAATACATATGTAAGTTGAGAGGTTTGAGCACTCATCACTTATAAACGGCTCATGCTCTTTGCAGAGCGACAGCGCATTAAATACAGGGTTTTACAATTTTATCCCTGAACTAAAAACCACCATCAACAGTGACAAAGGGTCCCCCTGTCTGAGACCCCTTGTAGGGTAATAGACCTCACCTGGAGCACCATTCAAAAGTATTGATGTTGACACAGTTGTCACACATTGCTCAATCAACCTGCACCAATGATCATGAAAACCCAATTTTTTCAAAATATTAATAATAAACTGCCATTCAATCTTGCCAAAAGCCTTAGACATATCTAACTTAATTGCCATTAGCCCTAACTTGTTCCTATTCTTCCTCATTGTATCTACCATTTCATGAGCTATTACTATATTATCTGTGATTTTCCTAGACGAAATAAAGGCAGCTTGGTAGGGACTAATAAACTTATCCATGACAGTCTTGAGCCTATTAGCTAAGATTTTTGGGATAATTTTATAGCTTACATTGCTTAAACTAATAGGCCTAAAGTCTGAAGCAGTTTTTGGTGAGCTATTCTTTGGGATAAGAGACACAAAGTTATGATTCATTTCCTTAAGCAAATATCCTGAGCTAAAGAAACTTTTGACCATAGAAACAGTGTCTTTTCCAACAGTATCCCACATCTGTTGGTAAAATCCAGGTGGATAACCATATGGGCCAGGGCTAGTCCGTGGCTTCATTTTCCACACAATGTTTTTAATTTCCTCATCAGTAGATATGCTAATAAGAAAATCATTCTCAGTATAAGAGATGCAAGGTTGGAGCACATCTAAGAAAGTAGAATCACTAGGAGGATTAATAGTTCTACTGATTTTCCTAAAATGATCTCTAAGTTTAGTGGCAATCATATTTCTATCAGTCAACCAAACACCAATATTAAATTGCAAACAATCAATCTGAGTTCTCTTTTTCCTAAACTTGACTTTATCATGGAAATACCTGGTATTTTTGTCATCAAATTTCAAGATATTTTCTTTGGCTCTTTGCATATAATAATCTTGTTTAACACTATACCAATACTTAAGATATTCTTCTAAGTTAGCAAAATCCTCAGAAGCATCAGCATTGTTCATATTTAGACTTATAACTTTTATTTGTTTTTGAGTATCATTAATTTGACTCTGAAAATTACCAAAACAATTCTGATTCCATTGAATCAAAGCAAGCTTCCCATTTTTCAGACAATTAACATGCTTAAAGCATTGGACCCTTGCACACCAGCAAACCAATTTTCAGCAACCACCCCCTTACAAGTATTATTACTCAACCAATAACGATTAAATCTATGAGGTTTCCTAGTAGGGTTATCATCCCTACATCTAACTAGGAGGATGGGCACATGGTCACTACCAATATTGGTCAGATACATAATAGCATTAGGAATAATTTAACCAATCTATATTGGCTCAGACCCTATCGAGTCTTTAAGGAATAAAAGCATCCCCACTTCTATGATTACTCTAGGTATATGGGCTTCCTAGGTAGTTCAGGTAACTAAGATCAAGTTGATCCAACCTACACTTAACTTCATCTAACTGACTTTGAGAGATCCGGTGTCCACCAACTTTCTCTCCCTGTCTAATAATAAAGTTTAGGTCTCCTATTATGACCCAAGGATAATGATATCTAGAATAAAGATTATCTAAATAATTCCATTGATTAACCCAACCTTCATCAGTCATAGCACCATACATACAATTTAACAAAGTGTGACCACTTCTAGAGTCCATATTGACCAACACAGAGATAAAGTTTTTATTCATATCCACTAGGTCAATATGAATGCCATCTTTCCAAAAGAGATATAGACCACCTGACAAACCTATGGGATTGACATAGAGATAATCCATGAAATTATACCTATATGTATACTTGGTCATTTTCTCATTCATTATCTTTGTTTAAGACAAGAACACGATATCTGGGTCATTGGATTTAATCAATTCTCCTAAATGTTGCCTAGTGTGTTTATTTCCAAAACCTTGGACATTCCAAGCTAAAACCTTCATATTGTAGTCACTGTTGAAAAAGCGGGGGTCTAACAACCTCACCCAATATTTCGTTAAGCAATCTGTATGGACTAACTCAAATATACTTACAAGAGAATCAACTAGACAGTTAGACTCAATCTTATAAAAAGTATATCAAAGAGTTATATCTCAATCTCTCAATTCAATCCGCAATCAAACAAATAATAATTTACGAGCCCGATTGAATATAAGAGAGATAACTTGAACGGTACCAAAGACCAATGTTCAAGGATCAATCAATTTCAATCAACAACCAAAGGTTGGATTTACCAATTGACCGATTCAATGCACAACCTGTGATATTTCAATTATATAACAAAATATAGTGCGGAAAAGAAATAACACAGACACCAGAAGTTTTGTTAACGAAAAAACCACAAATGCAGAAAACCCTCGGGACCTAGTCAAGATTAGAATACCACACTGTATTAAACCGCTATAGACACTAGCCTACTACAAAGCTAACTTCGGTCAAGAATGTAGTTAAACCCTAATCAATCTCACACTGATTCAAGGTACAGTCGTGCTCCTTACGTCTCTGATCCCAGCAGGATACTACGCACTTGATTCCCTTAGCTGATCTCACCCACAACCAAGAGTTGCTATGACCCAAAGTCAAAGACTTGATAAACAAATCTGTATCACACAGAAAAATCTATTGAATAGATAAATTTGGCTCCCACAGATATACCTACGAGTTTTTGTTCTGTCTTTTGATAAATCAAGGTGAACAGGAACTAATCGATAACCCGGACTTATATTCCTGAAGAACAGCCTAGAATTATCAATAACCTCACAATAATCTTAATCGATTAACGAACCAAGATATTGTGGAATCACAAACGATGAGACGAAGGTGTTTGTGACTACTTTTCTATCTTACCTATCGGAGATATAAATCTCAAGCCAATCTTACGATTGTACTCAATCACGATAGAAACAGCAAGATCAGATCAGGAAACTATAGATAAAATAGTTGGGGTCTGGCTTCACAATCCTAATGAAGTCTTTAAATCGTTAACCTACAGGGTTTTGTGAAACACCTAAGGTTAAAGGAGAATCGACTCTAGCTTATACAACTAGTATCACACAGGAGGTGTGGGGATTAGGTTTCCCAGTTGCTAGAGTTCTCCTTTATATAGTCTTCAAATCAGGGTTTGCAATCTAAGTTACCTTGGTAACAAAGCATTCAATATTCACCGTTAGATGAAAACCTGATTAGATTCAAGCAAATATCTTTCAACCGTTAGATCGAACTTAGCTTGTTATACACAAATGAAATATAATTTCATTTAGGTTTGAGTAACCGTACCTAAACGTGTACACTTAGTTGGTTCAACAATAGTTAACCAATGGTTAGCCATATGAGCACTTTCATATCAACCTTATTCATCTTCACCATAACTAGTTCAAATGACTCAAATGAACTAGTTCAAGAGTTGTTCAATTGCTCAGATCTTATAGAAGTATACAAGACACAATCGAAGCAAAATCGATTTTGATTCACTCGAATCGATTCATGAACTTTATAACCATGGTTTGCAAATATGCATTCCTTAGTTTATATAAGTTTAAGTTCACGAATAAACCAATTTTAGAAAGTAACACACTTAAGTATGCGTATGGGTATGCGTACTTAAGTAACCGGATTTGAGTTTGTTTTGGTTTCCAAACTCAGCAGAAATTCACGGACGTGAACTTTCCGCCAGTATGTGTACGGGTACGCATACTTAGGTAACCGGATTGAGTTGGTTTTGATTTCTAACTTCTGCATAAATTCACGGATGTGAACTTCCGCCAGTATGCGTACGGGTACGCATACTTACCCAGTCTCCATCAACCATTTAGTACACACACAAGTATGCATACATTTGGTTCCCGGTTTTGGACTTATACACTAATGCGCGAACACATTATATGCTTATATCCAAAGAAGGTTACATGTTCTAAACTCTTTATTTCAATCATTGAAACATTCTTGGAGGATGTTAAATAGAGGTTATTCACACACTATTTTTCATCAAAGCAATTTTCAAGATATTGAAATAATCAACATGACTTTCGTCACTTGAAAAGATGAACTTGGCCAAAGCGAAAGCTTACCAACACATATTTCAAGAAATAGATAAGTGACATAAACTCGATTCGAAATAACAAATGTGTATAATCGAAGTTTATATAGCAATACGACAATAGATAGACTTTTGAGTGATAGCAACGTTTGTGAGTTCGACCGAGCAGTGCTCTAACAATCTCCCCCTTTTTCAATTTTAGTGACAAAACTATCAATACATATGGAATACAAAATAAATAAACTTTGTAGCTTCTCATCCAAATGCTTGATCTCCTTGGTTCTTCAACATTACTCGAAATCTTCGTCACTTCCAAGTACTCCAATGATTCTAAAGATGTTCAGTTCATCATCATCGTTGTTGAAGATCCGTAGCCATAACAATGAGAAAACAATAGCTCTCAATCATTGTTATACAGTGTTATAGTATTATTACACAACATCAAAGTTCAATTGTATCACAACTTTGACAACAATACTATGGTGATATGTATCACTCCCCTTTAGTCAATACTTCATCTCACATGAAAACCACTCCCCCTTACATAATGATACGAAAACCATATGTATTTGTAGTGTTAACTACACATTAATTCTCCTCCTTTTTGTCAACAAAATTGGTAAAGGTACGAAAATTAGTGGGATCCTAATGAAATTTCCTTAGAGATACTTCGTGACCAAAAGAAAAGCACATATCAACTTTTTAGATGCAATCATATAGTCGAAACTAAATGCATTCATCAAGGAGTTTATAAAGATACAAGATAACCTCTGTAATATTCCACAGCCGCACTCCCCACAAAGATTTGGCAATTAAGCACAAGTTCAATTAAGAACTCTCCCCCATAAAATGTCATTTCCGAAAGAAAAACAAGAGCGACCTTACTTTCACAAGAAAAAAATGATTTCTTTGGACATTAACAAATCACATAAGAATATGAATTTGTATCCAAAAATGTCAACTAAATTAACCACAAGAGATCCCATGATTAATTTAATCGGAAATGCTCACATAAGAAAACTTACGGAGCTGCACAGTATTTTAAATAAAATATGGATCAGGGAAGATCAATACTGTGGAATAAACAAAGATTCATTCTATTCTTTATCACTATTTGCACAATGACGTAATAGACATAATCTTTGTACACAAAAGTTCGTCCTATCTTCCATCAATATTTGCATAATGGCATAATAGGCTTAATTTTTGTTTGTCAAAAGTTCATTCAATCTTTTATCAATACTTGCATACCGACATATGAAAGACTTAACTTGTGACCACATATGGGACAATCAAGGTTCACGGACGCAAACATACATATCCCATAACAAGTTGCAATATATAAAACCATAAAGATTAATACTGCAAAATCATCTTCCAAATAAACTTTAGAATTTAAATAAATTAATCTAAAAACATTGCAAGATGAAAATCGTTGGAAATAGCTATGTGTACTCACAATAATGGCTATTTCAAACCCTAGTTATCCTTCTTAAAACATAAGAAGTTTCCTAGACATTAAGACCTTTGAAGAATTATTTATCGTCCCCGAACTCCTTGTCGTCAACAGCCATTGGAACATAAGGTTCATGAAGAAAGGAGTTGATATCAACAAACCTTATTGAATGATGCCTAACCAGGGCCTACTGAATTTCAAGAGTCTTAAACACAAAATCCTTTATTTGCTGAATCTCCTTCCTTGCTTCCTTCAACTCTTCAAGAACATCAGAAAACTTCTGAGAATTTGAAGGAACAGCTCCTGGCTTCCTCACATTCCTTCTTTTTCGAGGTCTGGGCTTCTTTCTAAAGCATGATAGTGGATGATAAGTTCTGGGGTCTGTAGCATTAGTCAAGAGTTCAGAGTTGTGGCATTCAAGTTGGGGCATGTTCATGTCACTGAAAATTTTTTTTACACCGTGTTCAGATTCTATCGTTGGTATTGATTTTAGTAGGAACCCAATTCCCATCTGCAATTATTAGAGGTCTATGTGCATGTTAATTTGCACGGCTATAATGTTATATCTTGCAATTTTTAGATCATCTGGCATTATTCTCTAAGGCCGTGTGTAACAAATTCTTTTTGGGGTATGTTCTTTGTTTAGCTTGGGAGCCATTTACTAACTAAGCATATCTTTCGTTATTTACAGTTGTTACTTTATTTTGAAATACTTAGATAAGATAACCCGAATCATCTGTTTTTTACTGGTTTGTTATCCTTTCATTTCTAGGATTTTGCTGTAGGAATCGGTTAAAACCCTTTTCTTATTAATGTTTTGTTGTTGATTGTTAGTGGTTGTTAGCCTAAAATCATTCTGGATTCTTTATTTCTGGTCCCTTGCCCATTTTCATCTCAATTCAATAGATTTGTGTAGAAAGTTCTTGGTGTTGTTGTTAAAGAAATGAGGGAAGCTTAGAAGGTCCAGGAGGGAACTTGAATCTTTGTTTATCCATGGGCTTAAGTATAATAGTAAGCATGAAAAGTAAGGTGAGAAGAAGAGGAAGAAGAAATGAAAGGGAAGGTAGCCACAATGAAGTTCTATCAACAGACTCCATTTGAATGAAAAAGTAGTTTATTTCCTTTTTGAGTTGCTGATGGTGTGTGGTGGTTTCTATTTTAAGCATTTGAAAGTGAATTGCCACTAGAATATATTTAAGTTATCTCTTATCTTTAAGCCACTACTGTTATCCATATACTCAAGAGTGGTTGAGGACCCTAGACTGATACTGGAATTTAAAAGAAGAAAGTACTGCTCACTATGATTTAAAAACTTGTTCCCCTTGCTATTACTTTTTTATTCTAGACTTAAAAATGTTAAAATGATGAAGTGATAGTAACACTTTTGCAAAAACTTGGTCCCCTTGCTTTTACTATAAAGTAAAACTTTAAGTTTCAAGTGGCTCTAAAATGAGAGTTGTAATTGTACATGCACTTAAAGCAACTCATCTCCATTTGGTGATATAAAAAAAAACACAATAAAGTTTTTGGATATCTATCAGTTCATGCATCTAATCGAGATATTATATTTAATCAGTCTAAGGAGTCGTGGAGTGTAGTCATCGGCAGCTTGGGCTAAGTCAAAAAATTCTGGAGATCTGAAGAGTCAGATTTTGTTTTATAATTCTTCGTCAAAAGATTGCAAGGACAGAGCCAGAAACTTGTTTCATAGCCACCCAACGTATTCCTAAGAAGGATCGCTAATCATAATATGAGAACATCCAACAATAAACTTTCGATGGAAAGTGCAACCAATGTGTTTTAATATTGCTATACGTTAATGCCTAAACAGAAAACAATGTTATACGTTATGCATAACAAGAAAACAATCTCCAAACTGAAAAGGTAAAAAGTCAAAATATAAAACAACTCTTTTTTCAGAAGAGAGAATGCATGTTATTTCAAAGGACAAATGGACTACAAACAACCAAATTTATATTCCTCATTTGTCGTAATTCCTACCACGGTGTTACGATGCTGGTTTTATGTCCTCTTTTTTCGTGCATTGTGTCTTTGAATTCGAACTGGGAGACAAAGTCGTTTATCTCGCAATAGTTTTGATTCTCCACTGCCAGTCGTCTTTTTTAGTAGACATAAAAAAATGAAATAAGTAGATCCAAAGTGCTAGCAATGTGATCTTTAATATTGTTATACGTTATGCCTAAATAGAAAACTAGGTTATATGTTATGCTTAACAAGAAAACAATCTTAGAACTGAAAAATTAAAAAGTCAAAAAATAAAACAACTATTTTTTTTTAGAAGAGAGAATACATGTTATTTCAAAGGACAAATGGATTACAAACAACCAAATTTATATACACTTGTCATAATTCCTACCTTGTTGTTACTAAATTTGTTTTATGTCCTCAATTTTTGTGCATTATGTTTTTGAATTCAAAATGGTAGATAAAGCCATTTATATCGCAATAATATTGATTCTCACTGCCAGTCGTCTTCTTTTACAAGATATAAATAAATGAAATAGGTAGGTCCGAAGTGCTACCAATGAAATAGTTGATGAAAAAGCGGGGGTCTAACAACCACACCCAATATTTCGCTTAGCAATCTGTATGGATACACTCCAATATAATTCCAATAGAATCAACTAGACAGTCAGACTCAATCAATGGAAATATATCCAAGAGTTGTATCTCCGTTTCTCAATGTAATCATCAAATCAAACAGATAGAATCCGTGAGCCTGATTATTATGAGAAACAACTTGAACGGTACCAAAGAATAATGTTCAAGTGTCAATCAATTTATATCAACAACCAAAGGTTGGATTTGAAAAGACGAGGGTACCCAAATATACCTCAATCTAAAACTTTTCCACCTATAAGTCCTTTCTCCGAAAGTGATTGTCTATAGACCGAGTCGAGACAATACAACTAATCGGTTCACACTTCATGTGATCGTCTATGGATACGAGATCGAGACAATACGGCAGCAAGATAACTTGTGTGATTGACTATGGATACAAGATTGAGACAATACAACAACGAAGTATGTTTACTTGATAAAAGGTTCGGACTTAACCAAACACAATAGGATTACTATCAAGTAAATAGGAATTAACATTTGTGTATTTTACTTCTAATTATAATAAAAAAAATTATAATTGCGAAAATAGAAAAGTAAAATACACAGTAAGATTTTGTTAACGAGGAAACCGCAAATGCAGAAAAACCATGGGACCTTTCCAGAATTGAATACTCTCAGGATTAAGCCGCTATACAAAATCAAACCAACTTCGTATAGTTGAGACCAAGCAACTAAACCTATAGTTCACCTAGTTCCGTCTGTATCCCTGCGCCTCCAACTTGTTAATAAGTCACGCACTTGGAACAATTCCTTTGGTTCGTATTCCAAACAGTAAAGGAACAACAAAACTGTTTGGTAACAACTCTTTTCAACCAAGTGATATGAGTTCGACAAAATGATCTTCTGTTTATCTCAATAAACTCCTTTGTCGGGTCCTTAGATCTATCCAATAAAAACTACCAAAGTAATTGTCCAGATTTTGCAATCAATACTTTGAATCACAAAGAATTGTAATGATGATGATCTACTCAACTAATCAATCCAATCTATCACAAAGATAAACCGATTATAGTCGTATCCTCTTTAACCGAAACAAGTATTGTGCACACCAAAGATTATGAACCCAAATCATAAATCTTCTTCGTCTTCAAATCTTCTTAGATCTTCAATAAACACCTGCACACAATCAACTTGAATCTCTTGTGATCAATCACGCACAGAACAGAGTCTGTTAACAATGGATTATCACAAGACGTCTTTAGATATACAAACAGTCTAAAGATCCTCGTCGAAACTTCGATCTAGTTTGAGTGAATCTTATATCAGAATAGAAGATACTCAAGCATAAACAAACTAGGTGCAATCAAAGTTCAACAACCGTTAGTCAATAAAATCAATCGAAAACTAATAATAAACCGCAATTATCTAGTTTTCCACCAACGGTACTAATAGAGCTTCTCAATCCCAAAGAAGTCTTTAAACTGAGCGGACGTAAGAGATTTCGTCTAATTAGGTTACTTTCCTCTCCGAATAGGCGGCTCCACCAGTAACAACACAACTAGGTAGTTTTGCTGGCTCTGAGGATTAGTTTGCTCGAAATGCAAACTTTGATATTTATAGACCAAGGAAGTTTGGACACCAAGGAATTTCCAAAACCGAAAATATTCTCAAGATATGCAATATATTCCAAATTCGGTTTCCATAATTCCTGGAAATGCTTTGTCCAAATAATGACCGAAATCTCACTAGAAAATCTCCAATTAGTAAATGCACATTACTAATTTTTATTTTTCCAAATATAAAATTAAAAACCTTAATTAAAAGATTCTAGATTTATTTTTCGATCTGGGATTTTTCCTTTAGCTATTAAGGAATATCTTTGAACAATAAAAGATAAGCGTTATTGCACATGTTCAAAGTATGTCGACATCTTTACTTTGTAAGTCCTCTTTCATACTTACAATCTTGGAATCGATTTTCCACACTTCCAAACAAGTTTAGAATTGGTTCATCAGACTTCCAAGAACTATGTGATTGATTATCCTATCAAATCACCAATCATGGGTTTAACGGTTCTACCAAAACAAGTTTCGGTTCTACCTTCCATGTGGGTACTAGAATTAGTCACGCTAGTTACCAAAACTTGGTTGACTAGGTACTAGGATCGGTTCCCACATATATATGGTATCTAACTTGTATTTGTTGCACATGTCCATAGGATCAGTTCCCAATATCTAAAAACGTGTTGCACATGTTCATAGGATCGGTTCCCAATATCTAGAAACTTGCAGCACCTCTTACAAGGATCGATTCCCCTTTGTGATCGGTTGCACCTCTTACTAGGATCGGTTCCCCTTTGCCTAGAGTTGGTTATACCAATAACACTAAATCGATCATACCATCTCAGGTGATTACTTAAGATCGATTTCACTAATAAAAGTCATACCAATACGAAAGTCAGGCCTTGTGAATAGTTTTACCAAGAACATAAGCAAGTCATGAGCGGTTATACTAATCACACATATTGGTAGTTCAAAATATTTGCAATGAATAACAATACTAAAAAGCCTAGCGATTTCCCTTTCGATTCACAAAACAAGTTCATGAATTTACTTCCTTTAAACGAATGTAAAACATTGTTTCCTTGGATGAAATTTTCACCTCATACCCATACATAATGACAATAACATTCAAACGATTATGTCGATGTCTTATATACGAAGTTCAAAAGATAAGCGTTATACTTCGTATTGTATTCCTTAATATTATGTCTAACTAGAGTATAATCATTCATGGCTTCGCAGTTATGTTTTCAATATGCACGACTTGAAAGATACGTTAAGGAATGAAACAGTTCAAGACAAATATTACTAACCTCAAGTGGAAGGATGATGTCGTCTTTGTAGCTCCTTAATTCTTCACATTCTTCAAGTCTTCACGTAATACTTGTAATGTCACATATCCTAATACTTTCAAGCTAACCTATACGAAGTTGACTCTAGTATATAATCAAGCGACTCTTTAAATGAGTTTTGATTCACTAAAATATGACAACCAAACTTGATATACCAACGCTTGGTGGGTTCAACCGAGCTATGCTCTAACAATCTCCCCCTTTGTCAATTTTATTGACAAAACTATAAATACATATGGATTACAAAATATTATTTTTTTGTAGCTTCTCATCCAAATGCTTGATTTCCTTAGTTCTTCAACATTACTCGAAATCTTCGTCACTTCCAAGTACTCCAGTGATTCTGAACGTGTTCAACTCAGCATCATAGTTGTTGAAGATCCGTAACTATAAAAATGAGAAAACAGTAGCTCTCAATCATTGTTATACAGTGTCATAGTATCATTACACAGTATCAAAGTCCAATTGTATCAAAAATTTGACAATAATACTATGGTGATATGTATCACTCCCCCTTAGTCAATACTTCATATCACATGAAAGCCACTCCCCCTTACATAATGATTTGTAAACCATATGTATTTGTAGTGTGAACTACACATTAATTCTCCCCCTTTTTGTCATTATAAATTGGCAAAGGTACGAAAACTAGTGGGATCATAATGAAATTCTCATAGAGATACTTCATGACTAAAAGAAAACATATCAACTTTGTTTAGATGCAATCATATAGTCGAAACTAAATGCATTCATCAAGGAGTTTATAAAGATACAAGAAAACTTCTACAATATTCCACAGCCGTACTCCCCACAAAGATTTAGCAATTAAGCACAAATTCAATTAAGAACTCTTCCCCATGTTCCCGAAAGAACAACAAGAGCGACCTTACTTTTACAAGAAAATAAGGATTTCTTTGGACATTAACAAATTACATGAAGCATGAATTTGTATCCAAAAAACTCAATTAAATTAACCACAAGAGAACCTGAAAAAGTGGGGGTACAACAACCTCACCCAATAATTCGCTTAGCAATCTGTATGGACTAACTCCAATATACTTTTAAGAGAATCGACTAGATAGTCAGACTCAATCTTAATAAAAAGTATATCAAAGAGTTATATCTCAATTTCTTTATTCAATCCATACTCAAGCAAATAGAAATCTGCGAGTCTAATTGAATATAAGAGAAATTAACTTGAACGGTACCAAAGACCAATGTTCAAGTATCAATCAATTTCAATCAACAACCAAAGGTCGGATTTCCCAATTGATTGATTCAATGCACAACCTGTGATATTTCAATTATATAACAAAATATAATGCGGAAAATAAATAACACAGACACCAAAAGTTTTGTTAACGAGGAAACCGCAAATGCAGAAAAACCCCGGAACCTAGTCCAGATTGAACACATACTGTATTAAGCCGCTACAGACACTAGCCTACTACAAACTAACTTCGGTATGGACTGTAGTTGAACCCCAATCAATCTCACACTGATCCAAGGTACAGTTGCGCTCCTTATGTCTCTGATCCCAGCAGGATACTACGCACTTGATTCCCATAGATGATCTCACCCACAACTAATAGTTGCTACGACCCAAAGTCGAAGACTTTAATAAACAAATTTGTCTCACACAAAAAAGTTTACAAGAATAGATAAATCTGTCTCCCACAGAAATACCTACGAGTTTTGTTTCGTCTTTTGATAAATCAAGGTGAACATGAACCAATCGATAACCCGGACTTATATTCCCGAAGAACAGCCTAGAATTATCAATCACCTCACAATAATATAAATCGTATGATGGCGAAACAAGATATTATGGAATCACAAACTACGAGACGAAGATGTTTGTGATTACTTTTATCTTGCCTATCGGAGAAATTAATCTCGAGTCAATTATTTCAATTGTACTCAATACGAGAGAATCAACAAGATCAGATCACGCAACTACAGAGAAAATAGTTGGGTCTGGCTTCACAATCCCAATGAAGTCTTCAAGTTGTTAACCTACAGGGTCTCGGTAGTAACCTAAGGTTAAAGGAGAATCGACTCTAGCTTACACAACTAGTATCACACAGGAGGTGTGGGGATTACCTTTCCCAGTTGCTAGAGTTCTCCTTTATATAGTCTCCAAATCAGGGTTTGCAATCTAAGTTACCTTGGTAACAAAGCATTCAATATTCACCGTTAGATGAAAACCTGATTAGATTCAAGCTAATATCTTTCAGCCTTTAGATCGAACTTAACTTGTTATACAATGAAGTACACGTCATTTAGGTTTGAGTAACCGTACCTAAACATGTACACTTTGTTGGTTCAACAGTAGTTAACCAAATGGTTAGCCATATGAGCACTTTCCTAACAACCATATTCATCTTCACCATAACTAGTTCAAATGACTCAAATGAACTAGTTCAAGAGTTATTCAATTGCTTAGATCTCATTGAAGTATACAAGACACAATCGAAGCAAAATCGGTTTTGATTCACTCGAATCGATTCATGAATTTTATAGCCACGGTTTGCAAATATGCATACCTTAGTTTATATAAGTTTAATTTCACGAATAAACCAATTTTAGAAAGTAACACACTTAAGTATGCGTACGTGTGACGCTCCATACCTTTTTCCGGGCTTAAGTGAACCTGTTTAACCGAATTCCACCCTTAGAATGTTTAAAACCCTAATACTCAAGTGCCTTTAACACTCTTAAGTTATCCCTTAGTAATCTTAATAGTGATGATTAGTAGATGTGATGAACACTTAAGCATGTTTTACATGTGTCATCCAAAGAGGTAGCCAGGGGTAATTGGGTAATCTTTCATACATTGAAAATAAAATAGAAAGGAGAGGGGGAGATTTTCTTCCTCTTTTGCATTTTCTCTTTCTTTAGGAACTGTAGAATAATGAAGAGAGAGTGGCTGAAATCTCGGGTCAGGGAGCTTTATAGATATTTGAGTATATGAAGTTGTTGTTGACGTTGCGGCGATTATCTTATTTTTGAAGTGGATGTAGAATTTGGAGGTAGAAACATATTTTGATTTCAGTTCTTCCATCTTCATATTCTAATTGAATCATGCAAATAGTTTTGGTTAATTATTGAAGTGAAATGATTATTCTTCATGTTATTTTGATGTTCTTATGATTCATACCGGCTTGAATTAGTGAGAAAATGAAATTAGGGTTCTTATGAAAGTTGGGGATTATCCTCATATTTGTTTAAAATGTCATGTTCATGGTAAATGGTTGAACGGGTTTGTGTAGTTTCACCCAAATTCAGGTGGTAATGAAGAGATTCACACATTTCTTTTCTTTCACTTGTAAACCCTAGAAAGTCTGTTTTAGTTTTATTGATATCTTGAGATCCGGTGGTTGGATTGCGATGAAATTTATATATGTAATACTTCTTTATGTAATGAAAGTACTATAAAAATTTGAAGTACATCTGATCAGTTTAGGTATTCGTAAGTGTGAGCTAAACGCTACTGCATTTTTCAGACTAAAGTGCTGGACAGTTTCAGTGATTGCTATGATTCTCATTACCTGATTATCGGTTTTAGCTGAAATTTGGATATGATGTTTATTACATTATAACTTACTTGATGTATAAATTTCAGGAAGATCAGAGTACTTTAGATACCCCAAAGTGCGAGCGAACTGGGACTGATTTCTGCAGGTCGGTAGTGAAATCAGTCAACTTGTGATATGTACAATTTATTAACGAACCATTAGAGTGTGGCCATTTTTTAACATGCTGTAGTACCTTGAGTCCTGGGTCTACCGTAAAAGTCTTGAGACGATCGGATGAGTTTAACTACCGTAATAGCTTTGCTTTACATGTAATGCCTAACTCTCATCCAAACCTCATTAATAATTGTTGTTATTTCATTTCTTGATTATTTGACTAAGCTTAAGTAAATGATGGCAATGAAGAGCCACTAAGGTTCAGCCCCGTATTATGAATTGCTCTTACTATGGTGTTTGTTGCGACTCCACCATCTCCACTTAATGACACCGCCAGTGGTTGCCTAATGCTCACTTTTATGGTACATTACCACTTGTAAATTATATATCACTTTTGTTGGTGGTCTTATGAATGTATGGATATCCTAGTTTTGTATCTTTAATGTGTTTATTGATGCCTCTACATACATATGTACTCCATAAGGTAGTTATGTGTACTACATGTAGATAATTGATTCTGATTGGGTATTTAAACATGTCCCAAGTTTTGTTTGACTTCCATAAGATTATTGTCAGTGTATGGATATAGTAATTTTGGACTTCGTTACTAGTTTAGTTAAATTCCATTGAATTTGCAAATCATTGTCATTCTTTTCTGTGGTGTAAATGTATAGTGCTAGCTATTGTAAGTCTGACATTGATTTACTGGCATATTTCCATGAGATATTCTCTGGATGTGTTAGTCCACTTTGGCTGGGTAAGCTTTCCCCTTTATAAGTTTATTTTGGAAATTTATAAATGTTACTTTAAATATTGTTACTGAAAATGAGATACAGACTTATGACTGCTACAAGTATACCTTGTTCTGTTTCACTATCTCATGCGAGTTTGTTTAGATGGATTGCCTATTTAGATATTCTTCTCGCTTCTTGTTGTGCCTTAAGGCCCCATCTTAATGATAGGTGTTTTGAATTATATGTGATGTATCTATGGGGAACCCACACCATACGAATAGACATGAGCTGTAGCTAAGTAATTGAGATGGTGTGCCGATCCGCATTCATGTCACCGAGAAAATTATTGGTGTTTTAGTCTAAATTTACACGTCTGGTAGTTAGACTCACATAACTTTGTTTATTTTGTTTTTCTTGTTAGTGACAAATCTTAACAAGGATCGACTATATAGCTAGTGTATGAGAAATGCAGGGAATGTGGTTTTATTAATTTCGGTTACTTAGACCCCTTTTACTATAAATTTTGTGCATGTACTTAGTGTGACCTGGTTATTTGGATTTGTTGTGCGCGCCTGCATCTGTCGGTAAAAAAGTTAACTACATACTATGGTTTCAAGTATGTGGATGACCTATCTTATTAATGTGCTAGTGTCTAGTGGAGATTTTATAAACATGTTGTCAGAGTAGTTCTAGTTTATATATTTGAGAATAAATTCATTGCTTTAAGAAAACTTTCCTGAAAATGATGATGCCGAAATTATTGGAATGATCGTGACGTCATGTGGTAGTCCCTTTGTTGTCATGGAAGGCATGTTATTCCCGTAGTTCCACAACAAGGATTTTTCATTTGTCATTGATGAAACTGTGATAAAGTCTGATTGTCTGGTATATCAATAATCGTGTGGTGATGGTATTAACAGAACAGGACTATAAGTTTTTCACTGGTCACTGGTTATGTGTTTCTCTGTTTGTATCTTGATATTAAAACTCATTCTTCCTATTTTAGGGACTCCGAGGTTAGGCCACAAGTATAAATATCCCATTTGTCTTGTTATTTTTCCATGAAGTGTTTCATCATTGTTTAAATTGTTTCTTTATTGAGTGTTCTTTCGTACATAAATAAGACAGATGA
>JAJJMB010007077.1:2397039-2432691 GCA_023531105.1 Papaver atlanticum
ATGTATACTGCAAATGAAATAAGTTTAATGTGCATTATTGGCTTATTCAGAGTAGTACTAATTCATTATGTATACTGCAAATGAAATAAGTTTACTTGATATTGAATAAGAGATAATTGCTACTATGGAGGGTAGTTCATATTAACTCCACAAGGTTGTTCATATCTTCTTAAAAGGGTTGGTTGCTGCTTTGCAGTTCATACCTTCCATTCAGAGATGATTATAACCTTGGCAGTAAGAGGTAGTTGCAGTCAATTTCATTGGTTGTTCATACTACCTAGTGAGACGAGATGATTATTACCATCCGAGGTAATTTATATCATCTGTCTCAGTAATTGAGAAGGTTGGTTACTGTCTATGAGTAGTTTATATCATTTGAAAAAGATGTTCTTTTGAGCTTGACTGAATACTGTGAGTTTGCCAGGCCCACTGGGCCCCCCACCTACAGCTGGCAACCCGGAAGACCGTTAGCTGTAACGGTAGCTGGTATCTGACTACCCTGACATTGGCAACTGGCCATCTGTCAGGCCTTAATTGGCCCCCACCTATAGGTGGCAACCCGGAAGACCGTTAGCTGTAACGGTGGCTAGTATCCTACTACTCTGGCAATGGATACAATGTATCCTCACGGTAGAAAGATGGAAATCATTTATTCGATTCATTGGCCCTTGTGAAGTTGGGAAACCTTTGGGATTTCTGAGTATTATGGTATGGGACATATGCTCAGAGAATCCGAAAAATTTGGAAGCCCTATTTCTCGAGTGACATATCGGGAAATTAGAGCTTGCCAAGCGGGTCGTAATCCACCCGTTTGGAGCGAAATTTTCTTGGTCCCGTCACAGTACGGGTATACGTACTTAAGTAACCGGATTTGAGTTTGTTTTGGTTTCCGAATTATACAGAAATTCACGGACGTGAACTTTCCGCCAGTATGCGTATGGGTACGCATACTTAGGTAACCGGATTGAGTTGGTTTTGATTTCCAGCTTCAGCAGAAATTCACGGACGTGAACTTCCGCCAGTATGAGTACGGGTACACATACTTACCCAGACTCCATCAACCATTTAGTACACACACAAGTATGCATACATTTGGTTCCCGGTTTTGGACTTATACACTAATGCGCGAACACATTATATGCTTATATCCAAAGATGGTTACATGTTCTAAACTCTTTATTTCAATCATTGAAACATTCTTAGAGGATGTTAAATAGAGGTTATTCACACACTATTTTTCATCAAAGCAATTTTCAAGATATTGAAACAATCAACATGACTTTCGTCACTTGTAAAGATGAACTTGGCCAAAGCGAAAGCTTACCAATACATATTTCGAGAGCGAGTTAAACTCTATTTGAAATAGCAAATGTGTATAATCGAAGTCTATAAAGCAATACGACTTTAGTCTAGAGATTGGAGATAAAGTAGATAGACTTTTTGAGTGATAGATAAGTTCAAGTCTCCACATACCTTTTAGTCGATGAAGTTCCACCAGTTCCTTGAGTAGTCCTTCGTCTTTGTATGATGAACGTTGTGGAGTCTAGAGCTCAACTACACTTTCTATCCCAGTCCGAGACTTAGCTATAATTAGACTAGAAATCAAGACTTATAGTTTTGGCAACTAAACTTGACAACAAGCATTAGATAGCAACGCTTGCGAGTTCGACCGAGCAGTGCTCTTATAATACATATCACCATAGTATTGTTGTCGAAGTTGTGATACAATTGAACTTTGATGCTGTGTAATAATACTATGACAATGTATAACAATGATTGGGAGCTATTGTTTTCTCATTGTTATAGCTACGGATTTTCAACAACAATGATGAGGAGTTGAACACATTTGGAATCATTGGAGTACTTAGAAGTGACGAAGATTTCGAGTAATGTTGAAGAACCAAGGAGATCAAGCATTTGGATGAGAAGATACAAAGTTTATTTATTTTGTATTCCATATGTGTTGATAGTCTTGTCACTAAAATTGACAAAGGAGGAGATTGTTAGAGCACTACTCGGTCGAACTCGCAAGCGCTGATCTCTCAAGCTTGTTTGTCAAGTTTAGGTTCTAAAACTATAAGTCTTGATTTCTAGTCTACTTATGGCTAAGTCTCGAATTAGGATAGTAAGTGTAGTTGAGCTTTAGACTCCATGGAGTTCATCGAAAGAAGACGAAGAACTACTCAAGGGAACTTGTGGAACTTCATCAACAAAAGGTATGTGGAGATTTGAACTTATCTATCACTCAAAAGTCTATCTATTATATCCTCTATTTTGAGACAAATGTCGTATTGCTATATAGACTTCAATTATACACATTTGCTATTTCGAGCTGAGTTTAACTCACTTATGTATTTCTCGAAATATGTGTTGGTAAGCTTTCGCTTTAACCAAGTTCATCTTTACTCTTGAAGAAAGTCATGTTGATTATTTCAATAACTTGAAAATCGCTTTGGGTTCTGTGAATTTCTACTGGAGTTTGGAATGTGAAATGGTGTGCGTAACCGTACGCGTACTGGCGTAACCAAACTAGGTCCGACTACTTAGGTATGCGTACCCGTTTGCATATTTAAGTAGGTTACTTACTAAAATCGGTTTGTTCATTAACTAAATCATTTATATAATAAGGAATGCAATTTTTTTGCAAACCGTGCCTATGATGTTCATGAATTGATTCGAGTGAATCAAAATCGATTTTGCTTTAATTGTGTCTGGTATACTTCTATGAGATCTAAGCAATTGAACAACACTCTAACTAGTTTCATTTGAGTCATTTGAACTAGTTATGGTGAAGATGAATAAGGTTAATATGAAAGTTCTCATATGGCTAACCATTGGTTAACTATTGTTGAACCGACTAAGTGTACACGTTTAGGTATGGTTATCCAAACCTAAATGAAGTTACATTTCATTTGTGTATAACAAGCTAAGTTCGATCTAACGGTTGAAAGATATTAGCTTGAATCTAATCAGGTTTTCATCTAACGGTGAATATTGAATGCTTTGTTACCAAGGTAACTTAGATTGCAAACCCTGATTTGAAGACTATATAAAGGAGAACTCTAGGAACTGGGAAAGGTAATCCCCACACCTCCTGTGTGATACTAGTTGTATAAGCTAGAGTCGATTCTCCTTTTACCTTAGGTTTCTACCGAGACCCTGTAGGTTAACGACTTGAAGAGTTCATTGGGATTTTGAAGCCAGACCCAAGTATTTTCTCTGTAGTTGCGTGATCTGATCTTTCTGTTTCTATCGTATTGAGTACAATTGTAAAATTGGCTCGAGATTAATATCTCCGATAGGCAAGGTAGAAAACTAATCACAAACATCTTCGTCTCATCGTTTTTGATTCCACAATATCTTGTTTCGCTAGTCGATTAAGATTATTGTGAGGTGATTGATAATTCGAGGCTATTCTTTGGGAATATAAGTCCGGGTTATCGATTGGTTCATGTTCACCTTGATTTATCAAAAGACGGAACAAAAACTTGTAGGTATTTCTGTGGGAGACAGATTTATCTATTCTTTTAGAATTTTCTGTGTGAAACAGATTTGTTTATTAAAGTCTTCGACTTTGGGTCGTAGCAACTCTTAGTTGTAGGTGAGATCAGCTAAGGGAATCAAGTGCGTAGTATCCTGCTGGGATCAGAGACATAAGGAGCGCAACTGTACCTTGGATCAGTGTGAGATTGATTGGGGTTCAACTACAGTCCAGACCGAAGTTAGTTTGTAGTAGGCTAGTGTCTGTAGCGGATTAATACAGTGTTTGCTCAATCTGGACTAAGCCCCTAGGTTTTTCTGCATTTGCGGTTTCCTCGTTAACAAAACTTCTGGTGTCTGTGTTATTTCTTTTCCGCATTATATTTTGTTATATAATTGAAATATCACAGATTATGCGTTTAATAAATTAATTGGGAAATCCGACCTTTGGTTTTTGATTGAAATTGATTGATACTTGAACATTGGTCTTTGGTACCGTTCAAGTTAATTTCTCTTTTATTCAATTAGACTCGCAGATTTCTATTTGCTTGAGTATGGATTGAATCGAGAAATTTAGATATAACTCTTTGATATACTTTTTATTAAGATTGAGTCTGACTGTCTAGTTGATTCTTTTAAAAGTATATTGAAGTTAGTCCATACAGATTGCTAAGCGAATTATTAGGTGAGGTTGTTGTACCCCTACTTTTTCAATTGGTATCAGAGCAGGCAAACACGTTTAAGACCTTATAAGTCTGTGTTTGTAGCGATATGACTCTATAGACAGAAGTGCTATCTCTATAAACTTACCACCAGTCTTCGAGTGGCTCAAATTACTTATGATGGAAAATTGTTATGCGTTCCTTTCTTCAAGTGTGTGATTTTCAATCATGGGTTTATGTAGTTAACGGCTATAATACTCCCGTTGTGGAAGTAGGAGATGCAACCGTACCGAAAGATATTGGTGCATATGACGCTGCTGAGATACTTGCTGCAAAGCTAAATTCCGACGGTTTGAATGCCATCATACATGCCATTACCCCAGATCTTCAGCACCATGTGACTACGTGCACTCGGTCTAAAGATGCTTGGGATATCTTATAAACCGTATTTGAAGGGAATACCAGTGAAAAGGAAGCCAGGCTTCAAAACCTAAATTCCGATTGGGAAAACCTTCGTATAGCAGATAAAGATTCATTTGATGAGTTTAATCACAAAGTGTCTGAAATTGTTAATGCATCCTTTGCATTGGGTAAGACCATTCCTGATAAGGACATTGTGATGAAAAATTCTCAGATCGCTGCCATCTAGATACGATTCTAAGAAGCATGCCATCGTTGAAGGAAATAACCTTGATGCTCTTTCCAGATACACTCTGGTTGGGAAGTTAAAGATCTTTGTATCATGAGCATACGTCCAAATCTGGGAAGGATGTTGCTTTTAAAGAACAGAAGAACACTAAATTACTTGAGAAAAGTAAAAGTGGTTGCATCTCTGAAGATGATCTTTCTGAGACTGATTCATCAGATGAAGATCTTGACAAGTCAGTCTCATTGATCACAAGACAGTTTAGAGATCTTCTATTGAAGAGAAATAAACAGTTCTCCAGAGACAAACCCAGATCGTCAGTTAAACCTCATAATCGCATTCCTCCTAAAAACAGGGATGCTGACGAGGATATGCCACAGTGCTTTAAGTGTAAAGGTTTTGGTCATTTTGCAAATGAGTGTCCAAATCGAAAGAAATACACTGGAAACAAAGGTCTTGCTGCAACTCTTGATGAAATGTCTGACAACTATGATTCTAATGAAGACGAAAAATCAAGTGTTGCACTTCTTTATGAAAATATTAATTTTGATAATTGTAGCAATACATACATCAATCTTGATATTCTTTCAGAAGAAAACTCAACCGATCTGGAAGAAAAAATTGACCTTTCTGTTGGAAACTCTTTGTCTAAATTTTCAGGGTCTACCTTGTGTCTAGCAGCTTGCACATCTCGGATACCTGAATCATATTACAGGTTCACATGCTCATATTGTTCGCTCAAGGGTCATGAGCTATCAAAGTGTTACAAGTACAAACACAAATTTAGACATGTCAACAAACTTCAATGAAGAGCAAATCGATTAGCAAACAAGCTCAAACTTGTTCAAAAGATCGAAGAGGTATGTAAGATTTTATCTTCGTCAAAGAAGTTAGTTTCCAAGGATAAGACAAGACCATTGGAAAGAAAGTTATGGTCTAAAATCTATGAGAAACAGGGTTCTATGAATTCCAATCAAAAGGGATATGATGGACAGATTATTGTTCATCCCAGCACAACTTAAATTATGTTGGTTAGTGCATCTTGTCTCATGTGCCTGATTAAAAGAGACAAGATTTTGCACACCTCAGGTTTTAAGAAAAGAAAACTCTTTAGTTGTTTTTTTTTTTTTTTGCTCTAAGAGCATTGTAAAGTCTGGAATTCATGTCGCTTTTAATATCTAATTGATATTTGAAAGGACTTTCCTGTTTAATCAATAAAAGAGGGTTAAAATTGACAATTCTGCCTTTTATAGGGTAAGAGTTGTACGTACGTGAATCCTTCGAAGTGTATAAAGGTTCCGTAACCCTACATTCTTTTTTCCTTCCCTGAAATTCTTTTTATCCTAAGACTGCTTATTGAGACTTAAGTTATGATTTCCTCTAATATGGATACTCCAAGCATCATGTCTTCTGATGGAAAAGATGTTAATATGATTCTTAAGCCATCAATCACGAAGGAAAAAGATAGATCTCCGTTACCTTCAACTTTGAAAATAAAAAGAAGGAATGTGAGGAAGCCAAGGGTTGTTCCTTCAAATTCTCAGAAGTTTTCTGATGTTCTTGAAGAGTTGAAGGAGACAAGAAAGGGATTCAGCAAATAAAGGCTTGTGTTTTGAGAACTCTAGAGATTCAGAAGGCCCCGGTTCGACATCTTCAACCTAGAAGGTTTGTTGGAATCGACTCCTTTCTTCACGAACCATATGTTCTTATGGGTGTTGACGACAAGGAGTTCGGGGACAATAAAGAATTTTTCAGAGGTCTCAATGTCTAGGAAAAATTCTTATGAGAATTTCATTCTTATGTTTTTAAGAAGAATAACTAGAGTTTGGAATAACTATTATTGTGATTACACATAGCTATGTCCAACGATTTTCATCTTCAATGTTTTTAGATTTATTTGTTTAAATTCTAAAGTTTGATTGGAAGATGATTTTTGCAGTATTAATCTTTATGGTTTTATATATTGCAATTTGTTATGGGATATGTGTGTTTGCGTCCATGAACTATGATTGTCCCATACGTTGTCAAAAGTTAAGTCTTTCGTATGTCGATATGCAAGTATTGATAAAAGAATGAATGAACTTTTGAAAAAGTTAAGCCTTTTATGCCATTATGCAAATATTGATGGAAGAAAGGATGAGCTTTTGTTTACAAAGATTATGTCTATTGTATGTCATTGTGCAAATAGTGATGGAAGATAGAATGTGAAAAAGTGGGGGTACAACAACCTCACCTAATAATTCGCTTAGCAATCTGTATGGACTAACTCCAATACACTTTTAATAGAATCAACTAGACAGTCAGACTCAATCTTAATAAAAAGTATATCAAAGAGTTATATCTCAATTTCTCGATTCAATCCTCACTCAAGCAAATAGAAATCTGCGAGTCTAATTGAATACAAGAGAAATTAACTTGAACGGTACCAAAGACCAATGTTTAAGTATCAATCAATTTCAATCAACAACCAAAGGTCGGATTTCCCAATTGATTGATTAAACGCAGAACCTGTGATATTTCAATTATATAACAAAATATAATACGGAAAATAAATAACACAGACACCATAAGTTTTGTTAACGAGGAAACCGCAAATGCAGAAAAACCTCGGGACCTAGTCCAGATTGAACACACACTGTATTAAGCCGCTACAGACACTAGCCTACTACAAACTAACTTTGGTCTGGACTGTAGTTGAACCCCAATCAATCTCACACTGATCCAAGGTACAGTTGCGCTCCTTATGTCTCTGATCCCAGCAGGATACTACACACTTGATTCCCTTAGCTGATCTCACCTACAACTAAGAGTTGCTACGACCCAAAGTGGAAGACTTTAATAAACAAATCTGTCTCACACAGAAAAGTCTACAAGAATAGATAAATCTGTCTCCCAAAGAAATACCTACGATTTTTGTTCCTTCTTTTGATAAATCAAGGTGAACAGGAACCAATCGATAACCCGGACTTATATTCCCAAAGAACAGCCTAGAATTATCAATCACCTCACAATAATCTAAATCGTATGATGGCGAAACTAGATATTGTGGAATCACAAACGATGAGACGAAGATGTTTGTGATTACTTTTATCTTGCCTATCGGAGAAATTAATCTCGAGTCAATTATTTCAATTGTACTCAATACGATAGAATCAGCAAGATTAGATCACGTAACTACAGAGAAAATAGTTGGGTCTGGCTTCACAATCCCAATGGAGTCTTCAAGTCGTTAACCTACAGGGTATCGGTAGAAACCTAAGGTTAAAGGAGAATCAACTCTAGCTTATACAACTAGTATCACACAGGAGGTGTGGGGATTACCTTTCCTTGTTGCTAGAGTTCTCCTTTATATAGTCTCCAAATCAGGGTTTGCCATCTAAGTTACCTTGGTAACAAAGCATTCAATATTCACCGTTAAATGAAAACCTGATTAGATTCAAGCTAATATCTTTCAATCGTTAGATCGAACTTAGCTTGTTATACACAAATGAACTATACGTCATTTAGGTTTGTGTAACCGTACCTAAACGTGTACAAGTCGTTGGGTCAACAGTAGTTAACCAAATGGTTAGCCATATGAGCACTTTCATATCAACCTTATTTATCTTCACCATAACTATTTCAAATGACTCAAATGAAACTAGTTAGAGTGTTGTTCAATTGCTTAGATCTCATAGAAGTATACCAGACACAATTGAAGCAAAATCGATTTTGATTCACTCGAATCAATTCATGAACATCATAGGCACGGTTTGCAAAAGATTGCATTCCTTATTATATAAATGTTTTAGTTAATGAACAAACCGATTTTAGTAAGTAACCTACTTAAATATGCAAACGGGTACGCATACCTAAGTAGTTAGACCTAGTTTGGTTACGCCAGTATGCATACGGGTACGCACACAATTTCACATTCCAAACTCCAGTAGAAATTCACGGAACCCAAAGCGATTTTCAAGTTATTGAAATAATCAACATGACTTTCGTCAAGAGTAAAGATGAACTTGTTTAAAGCGAAAGCTTACCAACACATATTTCGAGAAATACATAAGTGAGTTAAACTCAGCTCGAAATAGCAAATGTGTATAATTGAAGTCTATATAGCAATACGACATTTGTCTCAAAATAGAGGATATAATAGATAGACTTTTGAGTGATAGATAAGTTAAGGTCTCCACATACCTTTTGTTGATGAAGTTCCACAAGTTCCCTTGAGTAGTTCTTCGTCTTCTTTCGATGAACTCCATGGAGTCTAAAGCTCAACTACACTTACTATCCTAATCCGAGACTTAGCCATAAGTAGACTAGAAATCAAGACTTATAGTTTTTGAACCTAAACGTGACAAACAAGCTTGAGAGATCAGCGCTTGCGAGTTCGACCGAGTAGTGCTCTAACAATCTCATCCTTTGTCAATTTTAGTGACAAGACTATCAACACATATGGAATACAAAATAAATAAACTTTGTAGCTTCTCATCCAAATGCTTGATCTCCTTGGTTCTTCAACATTACTCGAATTCTTCGTCACTTCTAAGTACTCCAACGATTCCAAATGTGTTCAACTCCGCCTCATTATTGTTGAAAATCCGTAGCTATAACAATGAGAAAACAATAGCTCCCAATCATTGTTATACATTGTCATAGTATTATTACACGGCATCAAAGTTCAATTGTATCACAACTTCAACAACAATACTATGGTGATATGTATTATTAGAGCAATGCTCGGTCGAACTCGCAAGCATTGCTATCTAATGCTTGTTGTCAAGTTTAGTGTCCAAAACTATAAGTCTTGATTTCTAGTCTAATTATAGCTAAGTCTCGGACTGGGATAGAAAGTGTAGTTTAGCTCTAGACTCCACGACGTTCATCATATAAAGACGCAGGACTACTCAAGGAACTGGTGGAACTTCATCGACTAAAAGGTATGTGGAGACTTGAACTTATCTATCAATCAAAAAGTCTATCTACTTTATCTCCAAACTTGATACAAAAGTCGTATTGCTTTACAGACTTCGATTATACACATTTGCTATTTCAAGTAGAGTTTAACTCGCTCTCGAAATATGTATTGGTAAGCTTTCGCTTTGGCCAAGTTCATCTTTACAAGTGACGAAAGTCATGTTGATTGTTTCAATATCTTGAAAATTGCTTTGATGAAAAATAGTGTGTGAATAACCTCTATTTAACATCCTCTAAGAATGTTCCAATGATTGAAATAAAGAGTTTAGAACATGTAACCATCTTTGGATATAAGAATTTAATGTGTTCGCGCATTAGTGTATAAGTCCAAAACCGGGAACCAAATGTATGCATACTTGTGTGTGTACTAAATGGTTGATGGAGATTGGGTAAGTATGCGTACCCATACGCATACTGGCGGAAAGTTCACGTCCGTGAATTTCTGTTGAGTTTGGAAACCAAAACAAACTCAAATCCGGTTACTTAAGTACGCATACCCGTACACATACTTAAGTGTGTTACTTTCTAAAATTGGTTTATTCGTGAACTTAAATTTATATAAACTAAGGAATGCATATTTGAAAACCATGGCTATAAAGTTCATGAATCGATTCGAGTGAATCAAAACCAATTTTGGTTCGATTGTGTCTTGTATACTTCTATGAGATCTAAGCAATTGAACAACTCTTGAACTAGTTCATTGAAGTCATTTGAACTAGTTATGGTGAAGATGAATGAGGTTGATATGAAAGTGCTCATATGGCTAACCATTCGGTTAACTACTGTTGAACCAACGACTTGTACACGTTTAGGTACGGTTACACAAACCTAAATGACGTATATTTCATTTGGGTATAACAAGTTAATTTCGATCTAACAGTTGAAAGATATTAGCTTTAATCTAATAAGGTTTTCATCTAACGGTGAATAATGAATGCTTTGTTACCAAGGTAACTTAGATTGCAAACCCTGATTTGGAGACTATATAAAGGAGAACTCTAGCAACCGGGATAGTTAATCCCCACACCTCCTGTGTGATACTAGTTGTATAAGCTAGAGTCGATTCTCCTCTAACCTTAGGCTTCTACCGAGACCCTGTAGGTTAACGACTTGAAGACTTCATTGGGATTGTGAATCCAGACCCAACTATTTTCTTTGTAGTTGCGTGATCTGATCTTGCTGTTTCTATCGTATTGAGTTTAATTGTAAAATTTGCTCGAGATTAATTTTTTCGATAGGCAAGATAAAAAAGTAATCACAAACATCTTCGTCTCATCGTTTGTGATTCCACAATATCTTGTTTCGCTAGTCGATTAAGATTATTGTGAGGTGATTGATAATTCTAGGATGTTCTTCGGGAATATAAGTCCAGGTAATCGATTGGTTCCTGTTCACATTGATTTATCAAAAGACGGAACAAAAACTTATAGGTATTTATGTGGGAGACAGATTTATCTAATCTTGTAGACTTTTCTGTGTGAGACAAATTTGTTTTTTAAAGTCTTCGACTTTGGGTTGTAGAAAATCTTAGTTGTGGGTGAGATCAGCTAAGTTAATCAAGTGCGTAGTATCCTGCTGGGATCATAGACATAAGGAGCGCAACTCTACCTTGGATCAGTGAGAGATATTGGGGTTCAACTACAGTCCAGACCGAAGTTTGTTTGTAGTAGGATAGTGTCTGTAGCGGCTTAATACAGTGTGTGTTCAATCTGGACTTGGTCCCGGGGTTTTTATGCATTTGCTGTTTCCTCGTTAACAAAACTTCTGGTGTCTGTGTTATTTCTTTTTCGCATTATATTTTGTTATATAATTGAAATATCACAGGTTGTGTGTTGAATCAATCAATTGGGAAATCCGATCTTTGGTTGTTGATTGAAATTGATTGATACTTGAAATTTTTTCTTTGGTACCGTTCATGTTAATTTCTCTTATGCTCAATTAGACTCGCAGATTTCTATTTGCTTGAGTATTTAATCGAGGGATTGAGATATAACTCTTTGATATACTTTTATTAAGATTGAGTATGACTGTCTAGTTGATTCTCTTAAAAGTATCTTGGAGTTAGTCCATACAGATTGCTAAGCGAATTATTGGGGTGAGGTTGTTGTACCCCCACTTTTTCAATTGGTTTTAGAGCGGGAAAACACCATAAACCTAACAAGTTTGTGTTTGATTGTTTTTTAAAAGTCTGTCCCTATGGGAAACTCCTTTAGGAAACTCGCTCTTGGCATCTGTAACGCACGCCAGAATTCCGTAAATAGTGTTCAAAGATTATTTATTAGACCTCTGGTCTCTTGTGATAATCTCGCTTCTTCTATCTCCTTGGAAAGTCTAGATGATGAGGAACAATCTGAAGGAAAAATTAAAAGTTCTTCTAAGAAGAGTCTATTGAAAAAACGTAGTCGACTCTCAAAGATATGGAATCTCACTAGATTAACCCTTAATCTTTATGAGGAATACTATCATAATGGATCAATTGACAAATATCTATTTAGAGCCTTTGAAAGCGTTTTTAAATTCTTAGAAAAGATTAATTCCTTTGAGAATAAGAATTGTTCCGATAAAAGTTCTGTACCTGTCAAATCATGTATTCATGATGTATGAACTAGACCTACTTCCAACTCATGTGAAATTGATAAAAAGATTTCTTGTGAGTTTGGTATAGGTTCTAATCTTCGGAAAAAGTTTTTTCTTGGGTATAAGAAAATTGATTCAAAAAATTCCGTTGACCCGGTGTATATAATCATTACTATGATTATACTAATATTCACAAATATCAACCTGAAAAAGTGCATAAGAATTTCTCGGCACATTTAGTCTCTTGGTAACATGTTTGACTTTACCCCATGTGTATATAACTTGATGTGGGGCAAGTAATGGTTGATTTCTTTTTATGTGTCTGGGTTAGTTTATTTTGAAAAACTTTTTTATTCCTTCTTCAGTGTACAAACCTTGGATGATGAACGTTTTAATAAATCCTACTTTTCTTTTGTGGGTCGCGGTTCAAAAACGGGTCCAAGCCCATTTGTGGGTTCATAAAAGAAAGGTACGCATGCTTTATTCTTCCTCCCATCTTGTCCGCGTACATGAATGCTCTAGGTTTCATGTGTTTTCTCCATTAATCCTCCTTGGAGATAAAAAAGAAAAGTGGGGTTTTCAAGAAACATATCAAGTAAGTCATCTCTTCTTCTAATCCCTTAATTTCTAGATCTCATGAAGAATTTCAAAGTTTCAAAAGAGGTCTCTAAAAATTTGGGTTCTTCATCTTCCTCTAGCATGAACTTACCATTAGATCAAAGTTCCATTAGAATTAGATTTGTCAATGATTCTTGTGAGAAGGTTTTTGAAAGAATCTCATATAATGGGTTTATTCTAGAAAATAAGTTGGATTTTACTAGTGGGCATAAAGAGGATTTGATTTATTTTGAAAAATTCAATCTTGGAAATATCTTTGATGGTCTTGGTGAAGGTTTTGACACTCTTACTAGATTCTTCTATGCTAACATCTATGATGTTAATTGTAATGACATGGAATTCAAGACCATGGTAAAGAGACAAAGGATTCTTGTTAATAGAGAGTTGATTTCAAAAACCACTAAAATTCCCCTTGGTAGTTTTCGCCTTCCAAGACCTAGTCATGAAAGACCATCGTATGATACCATCTCTAATGGTCTTTGTGGTAAGAGTGTTGCTTGGAATGAAGGAAAATTTCCTACCACTCATTTTAGTCTTTCCTTGATGTCCTTCGGAAAACTTGGTATATCTAATCTTTGTCCCTCCACGATTGAGAATTCTCGTTGGGGCCGTGAGTTTGCGGAGTTGGTCTATTTCCTTGTATTGGAAACTCAAAGTCTAGACATTTGTGGGTTTATCATATATAAAATGTTGTCGATGACGTCTCCCAACAAGAAGTTAGGCTATCCTTGCCTGATTGAGAAAATTTGTTGCAATTTCTCTATTGCTCCGATTGGAAACTCCATTGGAACTCCCAATCTTATTCGTCCATGTACTTTCAAACGTATGAAGGAGAATGCTTGCAAAAGACAAAGATGTGATACCCTTGACGGTTCTTGTGATCCTACCACCTTGGGTCTTCTTCATCAAATTCTCAAGGGTGTGAGTAAGATAAATTCCAAGGTAAAATGCGTGCAAGAACAATTACGCTTGATTGCTACTAATTTTCCCGAAATCAAGGAAGATATGGAAATTGTTCAATCCACTTGGATGGTTTCCAATGATGAAGATGATGAGTAAATTCGTTATCCCTTATTTTGTTTTGTCTAGGAAACTTCTTATGAGAATTTATTCTTGTGTTTTAAGAAGGATAACTAGGGTTTGGAATAGCCATTATTGTGAGTTCACATAGTTATTGCCAACGATTTTCATCTTGCAATATTTTTAGATTTATTTATTTAAATTCTAAAGTTTATTTGGAAGATGATTTTGCAGTATTAATCTTTATGGGTTTTATATATTGCAATTTTTTATGGGATATGTGTGTTTGCGTCCGTGAACTATGATTGTCCCATATATGTCAAAAGTTAAGCATATTATGTCATTATGCAAATATTGATGAAGATAGGATGAACTTTTGATTGCAAAGATTAAGTCTATTATATGTATTTATGCAAATATTGATGAAAAATCGAATGAATCTTTGAATATTCCGCAGTATTGATCTTTCCCTGATCCACTTCTATGTGAAAGTACTGTGTGGCTCCGTAAGTTCTCTTATGTTGAGCATTTCCGATAAAATTAATCATGGGTTCTCTTGTGGTTAATTTAATTGAGTTTTCTGGATACAAATTCATGTCTCATGTAATTTGTTAATGTCCAAAGAAATCATTTTTTTCTTGTAAAAGTAAGGCCGCTCTTGTTGTTCTTTCAGGAATGACATTATATGGGGGAGAGTTCTTAATTGAACTTGTGCTTAATTGCCAAATCTTTGTGGGGAGTGCGGCTGTGGAATATTGTAAAAGTTTTCTTGTATCTTTATAAACTCTTTGATGAATGCATTTAGTTTCGACTATATGATTGCATCTAAACAAAGTTGATATGTTTTATTTTAGTCATGAAGTATCTCTATGAGAATTTCATTAAGACTCCACTAGTTTCGTACCTTTGCCAATTTATATTGACAAAAAGGGGGATAATTAATGTGTAGTTCATACTACAAATACATATGGTTTATGGATCATTATGTAAGGGGGAGTGGTTTTCATATGAGATGAAGTATTGACTAAGGGGGAGTGATACATATCACCATAGTATTGTTGTCAAAGTTATGATACAATTGGACTTTGATGTTGTGTAATGATACTATGACATTATATAACAATGATTGAGAGCTATTGTTTTCTCATTGTTATAGCTACGGATATTCAACAACTATGATGTTGAGTTGAACACGTTCAGAATCACTAGAGTACTTGGAAGTGACGAAGATTTCGAGTAATGTTGAAGAACCAAGGAAGTCAAGCATTTGGATGAGAAGCAACAAAGTTTATTTATTTTGTAATCCATATGTATTGATAGTTTTGTCACTAAAATCTACAAAGGGGGGGGATTGTTAGAACACTGCTCGGTCGAACTCGCAAGCATTGCTTTCTCAAGCTTGTTGTAAATTTTAGTTGCAAAAACTATAAGTCTTGATTTCTAGTCTACTTATAGCTAAGTCTCGGATTAGGATAAAAAGTGTAGTTGAGCATTAGATTTCACGGCGTTCATCGATTGAAGACGAAGAACTACTAAGGGGAGCTTGTGGAACTTCATCAACAAAAGGTATGTGGAGACTTGAACTCATCTATCACTAAAAATTCTATCTACTCTATCTCCTATTTGAGACAAAAGTCGTATAACTATATAGACTTCGATTATGCACATTTGATATTTCAAACTGAGTTTAATTCGCTTACATATTTCTCGAAATATGTGTTGGTAATCTTTCGCTTTAACCAAGTTCATCTTATATTCTTGACAAAAGTCAAAAGATGATCATATAAAAATCGCGTTGTAACATCTTACATGATTTTTGTGAGACGGTCATTTGATGTAGACTCAGAATGTTTCGTATTGATCATTCGATCACTTGAAAATTGCTTTGAAGCTAATAGTTTGTGTGAGACAACTATTGTCATCTTCCGAGAATGTTTAAATGATTGAAATGGGAGTTTAGAACACTTAACCATGATTGGATTATAAGCACGGTATGTGTACTTGCATATGTGTTGATCCAAGACCGGAACTTAGTATGCATACACGTATGCGTACTGGTTGGTCAGGTAAAGTCCAGGAGCTAGAGTATGCGTACATGTACGCGTACTGGCGAAGTCAGTTGAAGTCCGGGTACTAGAGTATGCGTACCTGTACGCGTACTGGTTTCAACTGAAGTTTGGAAGTGTACGACAGTATGCGTACCCGTTTGCATACTGACGAACACATTCCAAGTCCTGGTACTAAGGTATGCGTACCCGTTTGCATAGTTGAGTGGGTTATGTTCTAAAATCAGTTTATTCATGAACTAATACATTTTTATATAATAAGGAATCCAATCTTTTGAAAATTGTGGCTATAGTGTTCATGAATTGATTCGAGTGAATCAAAATCGATTTTGCTTAAATTGTGTCTTGTATACTTCTATCAGAATATAAACAATTGAACAACTTTAGAACTAGTTTCATTTGAGTCACTTGAACTAGTTATGGTGAAGATGAATATGGTTGATATGAAAGTATTCATATGACTAACTTCGGTTAACTATTGTTGAGCCAACAAGGTGTACACGTTTAGGAATGGTTACCCATATCAAAATGAAGTCACTTTTCATTTGTGTGTAACAAGCTAATTTCGATCTAATGGTTGAAAGATAATAGCTTGGGTCAAATCAGGTTTTCATCTAATAGTGAATATTGAATGCTTTGTTACCAAGGTAACTTAGATTGCAAACCCTGATTTGAAGACTATATAAAGGAGAACTCTAGCAACTGGTAAAAAAAAAGTTTGGACTATATGATTACATCTAAAAAAAGTTGATATGTTTTCTTTTAGTCATGAAGTATTTCTATGAGAATTTCACTATGATCCCACTAGTTTCGTACCTTTGCCAATTTATATTGACAAAAAAGGGGAGAATTAATGTGTAGTTCACACTACAAATACATATGGTTTACGGATCATTATGTAAGGGGGAGTGGTTTTCATTTGAGATGAAGTATTGACTAAGGGGGAGTGATACATATCACCATAGTATTGTTGTCAAAGTTGTGATACAATTGGACTTTGATGCTGTGTAATGATACTATGACACTGTATAACAATGATTGAGAGCTACTGTTTTCTCATTATTATAGCTACAGATCTTCAACAACTATGATGTTGAGTTGAACACGTTCAGAATCACTGGAGTACTTAGAAGTGACGAAGATTTCGAGTAATGTTGAAGAACCAAGGAAATCAATCATTTTGATGAGAAGCAACAAAGTTTATTTATTATGTAATCCATATGTATTATTAGAGCATAGCTCGATTGAACCCACCAAGCGTTGGTATGTCAAGTTTGGTTGTCATATTTTTGTGAATCAAAACTCATTTAAAGAGTCGCTTGATTATTTACTAAAGTCAACTTCGTATAGGTTAGCTAGAAAGTTACTAAGATATGAGACTTACAAGTATTACGTGAAGACTTGAAGAATGTGAAGAAGTAAAGAACTACAACGACAACATCATCTTTCCACTTGAGGTTAGTAATATTTGACTTTAACTATTTTATTCCTAACGTATCTTTCAAGTGGTGCATATTGAAAACATAATTGCGAAGATGTGAATGATTATACTCTAGTTAGACATAGTATTAAGGAACTACAATACGAAGTATAACGTCTATCTTTTGAACTTCGTATATAAGACATCGACATAATCGTATGAATGCTATTGTGATTATGTATGGGTATGGGTGAAGATTTTGTCCTAGGAAACAATATTTTACATTCGTTTAAAGGAAGTACATTTTTAAACTTTTTTTGTGAATCGAAAGGGAAATCACTATGCTTATTGGTATTGTTATTCATTGCAAATCTTTGGATTACCAATATGTGTGTTTAGTATAACCGCTCATAACTTGTTTATGTATCTTGGTAAAACTATTCACAATGCCTGACTTTTGTATTGGTATGACTTTTATTAGTGAAACCGATCTTAAGTAATCACCTTAGATGGTATGATCAATATGTTGTAATTGGTATGACAAACTCTAAACATTGGGGAACCGATCCTAGTAAGACTTGCAACCGATCACAAGAGGGAATCGATCATTGTAAGAGGTACAACAAGTTTTTAGTAATTGGGGAACCGATCCTATGACTTGCGCAACCGAATACAAGTTAGATACCATAAATATGTGGTAACCGATCCTAGTACCTAGTCAACCAACTTTTGGTAACTAGCGTGACTAATCTTAGTACCCACATTGAGGTAGAACCGAAACTTGTTTTGGTAGGACCGTTAAACCCATGATTGGTGATTTGATAGGATAATCAATCACATAGTTCTTGGAAGTCAGATGAACCAATTCTAAACTTGTTTGGAAGTGTGGCAAATCGGTTCAAAGATTGTAAATATGAAAAAGGATTTAATAAATAAAGATGTCGACATACTTTGAACATGTACAGTAACTCTTACCTTTTATTGTTCAAAGATATTCCTTAATAGCTAAAGGAGAATCCCGGATCAAAAATAAATTAAGAATCTTTTGATTAAGGTTTTTAGTTTTATATTCTTTTAATTTCCAACAACTAAATGCATATCTTTAGAAAATAAAAATTAGTAATGTGCATTTACTAATTGGAGATTTTCTACTGAGATTTCGGTAAATATTGAAGTTTGCATTTCAAGCAAACTAATCCTCAGAGCCAGCAAAACTACCTAGTTGTGTTGTTACTGGTGGAGCCGTCTATTCGGAGAGGAAAGTACCCTAATTAGGAGAAATCTCTTACGACCGCTCGTTTTAAAGACGTCTTCGGGATTGGGAAGCAATACGAGTACCGTTGGTGGGAAACTAGATAATTGCAGTTTATTATTATTTTTCGATTGATTTGATTGACTAACGGTTGTTGAACTTTGATTGCACCTAGTTTGTTTATACTTGACAATCTTCTCTTCTGATATAAGATTCACTCAAACTAGATCGAAGTGTCGACGGGGATCTTTAGACTGTTTGTAGATCTAAAAACGTCTTGTGATAATCAATTGTTAACAGACTCCGTTCTGTGTGTTATTGATCACAAGAGATTCAAGTTGTTTGTGTGCAGGTGTTTATTGAAGATCTAAGAAGAGTTGAAGATAAAGAAGATGTCTTATTTGAGTTCATAATCTTTGGTGTGCACAAAACTTGATCAGCTGGGGATCCAACTATAATCGGTTTTTCTTTGTGATAACCTTGATTGATTAGTTGAGTAGATCGGTATCAATACAATTCTTTGTGATTAAGAATATTGATTGCATAAATCTAGATAATTACTTTGATAGTTGTTGATAGACAGATCTAAGAACCTGACAAAGGAGTTTATTGGGATAAATGGAAGAGCCTTTTGTCAAACTCATATCACGTTGTTTGAAAATAGTTGTTACCGAACAGATTTGTTGTTCCTTTACTATTTGGAATACGAACCAAAGGAATTGTTCCAAGTGCGTGACTTATTACAAGTTGGAGGCGCAGGGATACTGAGGGAACTAGGTGAACTATAGGTATAGTTGCTTGGTATCAACTATACGAAGTTGGTTTAGATTTTGTATATCGGCTTAATTCTGAGAGGATTCAATTCTGGACTAGGTCCCGGGGTTTTTCTGCATTTGCGGTTTCCTCGTTAACAAAATCTTGCTGTGTCTTTTACTTTTCTTTTCCGCAATTATAATTGTTTTATTATAATTAGAAGTAAAATACACAAACGGTAATTCCTATTTACCTGATAGCAATCCTATTGTGTTTGGTTAAGTCCGAACCTATTATCAAGTAAACATACTTCGTTGTTGTATTGTTTCGATCTTGTATCCATAGTCAATCACGCAAGTTATCTTGTTGTCGTATTATCTCGATCTCGTATCCATAGATGATCACACGAAGTGTGAACCGATTAGTTGTATTGTCTCGACTCAGTCCATAGACAATCACTTTCGGAATAAAGGACTTATAGGTGGAAAAGTTTAAGATTGAGGTATATTTGTGTACCCTCGTCTTTTCAATTGGTATCAGAGCGGGAAAAGACGAAAAGTTCTAACAATCTGTGTTTGGTGCGATCCAACCTATAAGACATGAGTCAAAGTAGAGTTAAGCGAGAGCGGAAACTAAAGAAAGACTCAGTTAACGTATCGCAATAGGTTATTGAGCCACCCTCATAATCTGTTTGTAAGCAATTGCTTACTTACAAAAAGGTAATTGAGAAAAATCGGGATGATTTTAAAGCAATTACTATTGAATGTGAAAGGATGCATTAAAATCACAAAAAGTTTAGGGAAGATACTTTCCAACAAATACAAGGTCTTGAAGAAAAAGCAAACGCTAGTATCACTTAAGCAGAATTGTTAAAAAGGGAGCGTGGTGCTGCTCTTTAAAAAATTATCTTGTTGGAAGAGAAACTTTCTGAATCTGATGCAAGGATTAACGCTCAACAAAAGAGTTTTGAAGAGAAGGAAGGTGAATATCTCTCATGAGAAAAACGCCTTGAGGCTGGTCTAGCTGGTGCTCTTGATAAAATCAAAACGTTGGAAGAAGAAAATTTGTACTTGAAAAAGTTCAATGATAGCACAAACAATTTAACCTCAATGCTAGAAGAAAGTAGAAATCATCGTGATACACGAGGATTGGGCTATAAGGGAATAGATGCTTCAAATATTAGCAAAGAGGTAAAATTCGTTAAAGCTACATATTCTTCTAAACCAGAGGCTTCAACCGATGTAAAAGATGCTCGTTTTTCTTGTAAAGAAGTAAAACCAGTCAAGCCTAAGAATTGTGTTCAACCAGCAGCAATCAAAGAGAGCACTTCTGCTAATGTCAAGAAACCAACAATGTTGAACAAAGATAAGAAGAAGAAGAAGAAGAAGAAGAAGAAGAAGAAGAAGAAGAAGAAGAAGAAAAAGAAAAATCGTCGAGCCCCAATGCAAGAGGATCCACAAAAAGGTAACATTAAAACTCAGACTTCGTATGTTACTAAGCATTGTTGTTATTGTGGTAATAAAGGGCATATGGAATGGGGATGCAATATTCGTAAGATAAAAGATACACTTTCTTTCGTATCAAACAAATTGGCTAAGATTGCTCCCCAAAGGAACTCGGATCGATATTGTCCAAAGTTTAAGCAAAAGAATTATTATAATGATAGTTCAAATTTTTCCTATCGCTCGGCAAGGCCATCTCATAAAAGACCCGAATATAGAAAGAGAGATGACTTTGTAAATGCTAAGACAAGATCTGATGTTCCAAATTGGAGAAAAAGTGTTTCGCAAAGTATCCAAAAGGGCAATGGTCCTAATGGTATGAAGGAGAAAGCTGCTCCTGCGAAACCCAACTCTAAATGGGTCCCAAATTCCTCCATTGCCAAGAAGGGACCAAAAGTTAGTCACAAGAATGACTCTCAGCTGTTAATTGTTGGTGACAATAATTACAAGAGTTTTCTTGAAAGACTAAAGAGAGACATCATGTCTGAAATCTCTTGTATTAGTGAACGTTGTGATAATGACACTCCTCATCACAAGTAAAATAATAAAAACAAGAGATGGAACAAGAGAAAACAAACCAAGCAAGAGGTCAAGAATGATGATTCTGTCTTAGTCACTCATGATGAATAAGACAAGGCTCAACTCAACACAACCTAGTTGTGTTAGAATGTGCATGCTCACCTTGGACTTCATTGCATATCTTTGAGAATTATGAAAACCGATTTGGACTTCATTGCATATCTTTGAGAATATTCGGTTTTGGAAATTTCTTGGTGTCCAAACTTCCTTGGTCTATAAATATTGAAGTTTGCATTTCAAGCAAACTAATCCTCAGATCCAGCAAAACTACCTAGTTATGTTGTTACTGGTGGAGCTGTCTATTCGGAGAGGAAAGTACCCTAATTAGGCGAAATCTCTTACGACAGCTCGTTTTAAAGACTTCTTTGGGATTGGGAAGATCTACGAGTACCGTTGGTGGGAAACTAGATAATTGAAGTTTATTATTAGTTTTCGATTGATTTGATTGACTAACGGTTGTTGAACTTTGATTGCACCTAGTTTGTTTATGCTTGAGAATCTTCTCTTCTGATATAAGATTCACTCAAACTAGATCGAAGTGTCGACGGGGATCTTTAGACTGTTTGTAGATCTAAAGACATCTTGTGATAATCCATTGTGAACAGACTCCGTTCTTTGTGCGATTGATCACAAGAGATTCAAGTTATTTGTGTGCAGGTGTTTATTGAAGATCTAGTAAGATTTGAAGACACAAAAGATTTCTTATTTGAGTTCATAATCTTTGGTGTGCAAAAAACTTGATCGGCTGGGGATCCAACTATAATCGGTTTATCTTTGTGATAACCTTGATTGATTAGTTGAGTAGATCGGCATCAATACAATTCTTTGTGATCAAGAGTATTGATTGCACAAGTCTAGACAATTACTTTGATAGTTGTTGAGAGACAGATCTAAGAACCTGACAAAGGAGTTTATTGGGATAAACAGAAGAGCCTTTTGTCAAACTCATATCACGTTGTTTGAAAAGAGTTGTTACCTAACAGATTTGTTGTTCTTTTACTGTTTGGAATACGAACCAAAGGAATTGTACCAAGTGCATGAATTATTACAAGTTGGAGGCGCAGGGATACTGACGGAACTAGGTGAACTATAGGTATAGTTGCTTGGTCTAAACTATACGAAGTTTGTTTAGAATTTGTATAGCGTCTTAATTCTGAGAGTATTCAATTCTGGACTTGGTCCTTGGGTTTTTATGCATTTGCGGTTTCATCGTTAACAAAATCTTGCTGTGTCTTTTACTTTTCTATTTCCGCAATTATAATTGTTTTATTATAATTAGAAGTAAAATACACAAACGTTAATTCCTATTTACTTGATAGCAATCCTATTGTGTTTGGTTAAGTCCGAACCTATTATCAAGTAAACATACTTCGTTGTTGTATTATCTCGATCTTGTATCCATAGTCAATCACGCAAGTTATGTTGGTTTTGTATTGTCTCGATCTCGTATTCATAGACGATCACACGAAGTGTGAACTGATTAGTTGTATTGTCTCGACTCAGTCCATAGACAATCACTTTCGGAAGAAAGGACTTATAGGTGGATTTTTTTTAGAAAGTGTAGGTGAGCATTAGACTTCACGGCGTTCATCGATTGAAGATGAAGAACTACTAAGGGGAGCTTGTGGAACTTCATTAACAAAAGGTATGTGGAGACTTTAACTCATCTATCACTCAAAAGTCTATCTACTCTATCTCCTATTTGATACAAAAGTCGTATAGCTATATAGACTTCGATTATACACATTTGATATTTCCAGCTGAGCTTAACTCGCTTACATATTTCTCGAAATATGTGTTGGTAATATTTCGCTTTAACCAAGTTCATCTTATATTCTTGACGAAAGTCAAAAGATGATCATGTGAAAATCTCCTTTTAACATCTTACATGATTTGTGTGAGACAGTCATTTGATGTAGACTCAGAATGTTTCGTATTGATCATTCAATCACTTGAAAATTGCTTTGAAGCTAATAGTTTGTGTGAGACAGCTATTGTCGTCTTACGAGAATGTTTCAATGATTGAAATGGGAGTTTAGAACACTTAACCATGATTGTATTATAAGCACAGTATGCATACTTGCATGTGTGTTGATCAAAGACCGGAACTTAGTATGCATACCCTTATGCGTACTTGTTGGTCAGGTAAAGTCCGGGAGCTAGAGTATTCTACATGTACGCGTACTGGAGAAGTCAGTTGAAGTTCGGGTACTAGAGTATGCGTACCTGTACCCGTACTTGGTTCAACTGAAGTTTGGAAGTGTACGACAGTATGCGTACCCGTTGCATACTTGCGAACACAGTCTAAGTCCGGCTACTTAGGTATGCGTACCCATTTGTATACTTGAGTGTAACAAGCTAAATTCGATCTAATGTTTGAAAGATATTAGCTTGAGTCTAATCAGGTTTTCATCTAACGGTGAATATTGAATGCTTTGTTACCAAGGTACCATTGATTGCAAACCCTGATTTGAAGACTATATAAAGAAGAACTATAACAACTGGGAAACCTAATCCCCACACCTCCTATGTGATACTAGTTGCGACTAGATTCGATTCTCCTTTAACCTTAGGTTTTTCACGAAACCCTGTAGGTTAACGACTTGAAGACTTCATTGGGATTCTGAAGGCAGACCCAACTATTTTCTCTGTAGTTGCGTGTTCTGATTTTGCTGTTTTCTATCGTATTGAGTACTATTATTTTGGGGTAAAAACTGATTCTACTAGTTTTGGTAAATTTGGGTGTGATGAGAAACGAATTTAAACCCTAAAAAAATACACTGCACGGGAGTACTTTTAGATTCGAGAAATCAATCTGTAAGACTCTGGCCTAAACCAAGAAATGGCCGTTCCAGATTCAATTCGGTCACAAAGTGAAGGAGAAGGGTTGATCTTAGGGAAGGAAGCGAAGAAGGTGTTTGAAATTAGAATGTTGAATTATGAAGGTGTGGCTATTTTATGAATTGTATCAGAATATGGGTTCTGGCTACTTGTGTTGATAATACTTGTGTTTTGTCAAAACAGGTTAAAACCTATTTATACAAGTAATGATTGAGCGCACCTTGATCAAGTAGGAAGTGGAGGAAGTTAAGTAGTGGAGAAGTGGGGTTGTGCAAAAGGTGGTGATCATCACGTTTCCATTATGGAGGAAGACTGGTCAGCCCTTACACCCACTACTCTTTCTTACTGCTATTAACTGTCCCCTTTATCCTGACACTTTATTGTAATGGGGGCGTTGCACGCCGCACGCCGTAAACCTTCAGATCAATACCCCAGTGAGCATCCCCCAGTTTTTGACATGTTTGATGTCTCGAGTATTTTAGGTCAAAAAGTTGTTTGTGGAATCAATATTTATAAAACATTGTTCATGATTGATACATATAAAGCATCGCTGTTTTAGAGCTCGTCTAAGTTAGTCGCGGAGCATAATGTCTTAATAGGAGCTACGCGCGCATCCCGTGACTTGGCCGATTACTCCTAATGGAAAAGGGGTGGCCGGTGATCATGGCGTCACCCTATTGGCCACCTGAAATTAAATCTAAGCCATCTGACTAGGATAGCGAAGTTGGACAGATGAGATGATTTGCGGCAGTTGTTCATTGTCGTAGATTGAATTTTATGGCTTAAAGCCGTGTGGCCAACCTACCTTTGGCCAAACGATTTTGGGTGTTTGCCGCTGATTTGGACAATTCGATTGAGTACACATAAAGACGGGTTGCCGGCGAGCATGCCAACATCTCATTGTCCATCTGAAATTAAATCTAGGCCGTCCGACTAGGCTGGCGAAGATGGACGGCCGTGATCGACTTGCGGCAGTTGTGTAATGCCGCTGACTCAATTTAGGGTTTAAAAAACGAGCGATCACCCTATTTTGGACAAGCAGTTTGACACGCTCCTGGATTGCTATGTGTAGTTCGACCGACCAGGGATGGAGGCGAGTCGTCGGTGATCATAACTATACCTCTTTGATCGTTCGAAAGAAGATCTAAACCGTCTAACTATGCCGGCTAAGTTTGGTGGATGCGATGGTTTTGAGACCGTCATGGTCGGTCTTAGATCGTTGAACTTTTCTTTTGCATCGCAACCACCTAGTTCACGCCAATGATCAAGGACGTTACTGGTACGCTAAGAGAATTCTGATTGGCTGGGATGATGGTGGGTCCGCCGGTGGACACCATGGAGTTTGCCTAGTTCCACTAGGAAGAGGCTAAGCTTGTTGAACTGGCCGGCCGAATTGTGTGGCCGTGATCGTTTTAAGACTGACATGGAAAGTCTAGGCTTATTTTTCTTAAGGAATTAAGCGCGTAGACGCACTTTTAACAGCGTGTTGACACAAAATCTCTTTATCAGTGAGTGGTGTAATCTGTGTGTTCCTGAGTATCTTCACGCAGATCTCAATACTGACACTTCGGGCGATTCGTGCTACTCCGCTGCGAGTGAACATTAATCGTCATGTCATTCTAATATTGAGAATTCAGCTGGGGAATATAGCATAGGAAAATACTCAGTGAGCCATACATTAATGAATAATGCCGGCGAGAAGATAAAATTTATAGAATGCTTGGGGTTATTGCTATACGTGCCATTCTGGGTAAATTTTATATATAAATTGAATTGCTTAATACATATGTAAGGAAGGAGGCCTGGGCACTCATCACTCTTAAATGGCTCAGCTTCTTTGCAGAACGACGACGCATCAAATGCAGGTTTTTACAATTTTAGCCTTGTACTAAAAACCACCATCAACATTAAGTCCCCTGCTTAGTACGTAACAGTGACATTGTTGCGGGGTAAGCACTAGATGGTGATAGTCAAGAGATAAAATGATCAAGTTAAGGTGAATGAACATTACCAGGGAAGTGACAGTTATCTGACAGCCAGATCACAATTGTATCTTTCGGGTATGCTAATTTCAGTCTGGTCACGCCAGCGAGCATGCTCCGTCAGTAAGCTTTGTTGGGCTGAAAGCATTCTCCTTTGACTATATGACGGCCTTCTCCCGGCTTTAATTATGGTTTCAATAAGAAACACGATATGGTTGGCGTTGAATCCCCGTCCATCGGATAAATTTTATTGTAGTCGTTCAGCATATGCTCCCTCTTAGGGTTTCTGCAGCGTATATACATATACAGGTGAAACTAAAACGTTCTTCTCGTTTTATAATAGAGTCTCTCCTGCTGAATCTATATCTTTTCATCATGTCATACATAAGTGGATCCTCTTCGACTCAACCAGACTCTTCTACCAAACGCAGGTGGCTTGTATCCAGAGTATGACTTTGATTATCTCTTGATTTTGAAGTGGTAATTCTTCATTTTCTTTTTGACGTCTAATAATTGTTTTTTTGTAGAGTGGACGAATCCCTGGGTCTCATGACGACTCCCCTGTTCGGATCATTCGAGTCAAGAAGATCATACCGGTATGCTTTTCACTGGTGAATAGGTGTTTGTTTTCCATGGCCGGTAGGTAAAGATTCTCTCTTTTTTATTTTTTGTAGAGGTACTCTGCTGGAGCATGTGTAACAGTGGTTGACGACGATGATTAGACCACTCCTCTTCCTTCAAGCTCAAATACACCTACTGCTGCAGACCTGAAAGACGCTGATTTGAGTATTTTATCCTACGAGTACCCCAATGCAATCTTTCCATTTGATATTCATATGAAATGTTTATCTTCTAGTTACCGGGCTGTTGGTGGATTCTTAGTGCGGAAGGTTTTAGTGCCTTTGTACACAAAAATATGGAGAAGATACGGCCACATTGCAACCAGGAACGTGGTGCGGCATTGTTCATCTGCTTTGGTTACTACGGTGAACTGTCTCCCACCCATGATCGCCGAGATGGAAGGTACATCCATACGTGATGTTGCTGAATCAACTGTTTAAAAGTGGGAAAACATGATATCAACCTGTGAGTCCATGGAGTTCAACGTGAGTTTGTTGCGGCAACGCCTTGATATTATCAAAGTTGATAGAGATGGTATCATCGCCAACATCGTTCCTGCTACGAAAGCTATCTTGGAGGAGGAAAATGCCTTGGCTGCGGAGTCTGAGAAGGTGGAACAGGCGATCCAAAACTTTAAGAGTAGGACTAAAAGGTATCAAGATAGGATGAAAATGATGCTTTCAAGGGACTACAACTTGTTGGATGGCCTTTTCTGAGCAAATACTTATATTTTATTGTTTTGAATAAGTAGGCATAATAACGTATGATTGTTTTTTTTTTTGTTGGGTTTTGAACATTGCCTTGAAAAATGAATTGCATTGGGTTTTGGTGAGCGAATGGAGTTTACATTAATATGCTTTAACTAATGAGGAAATTGATAACTCAGATATGAGAGAAATGAAAAAATGCCTGATTGGCCATGTCGTAAGACGGCGAGGGATGAAATGATGGTCAGGCGTAATATGCCTTGAGACATTTTCCGTTGATGACTGCTTCCAATTTGACTCAATCCTCCTTGACGCGATCCTGGATTTCTATGTGTAGTTCGACCGACCAGGGATGGAGGCGAGTCGCCGGTGATCATAACTATACCTCTTTGATCATTCGAAAAAAGATCTAAACCGTCTAACTAGGCTGGCTAAGTTGGGTGGATGCGATGGTTTTGAGACCATCATGGTCGGTCTTAGCTCGTTGAGCTTTTCTTTTGAAGCGCAACCAGCCTAGTTCACGCCAACGATGAAGGACGTTGCTGGTAGGCTAAGAGAATTCTGATTGGCTGGGATGATGGTGGGTCCGCCGGTGGACACCATGGAGTTTGCCTAGTTCCGCTAGGAAGAGGCTAAGCTTGTTGAATTGGCCGGCCAAATTGTTTGGCCGTGATCGTTTTAAGACTGACATGGACAGTCTAGGCTTATTTTTCTTAAGGAATTAAGCGCGTAGACGCACTTTTAACAGCGTGTTGACACAAAATCTCTTTATCAGAGAGTGGTGTAACCTGTGTGTTCCTGAGTATCTGCACGCAGATCTCAATACTGACACTTCGTGAGATTCGTGCTACTCCGCTGTGAGTGAACATTAATCGTCATGTCATGCCAATATTGATAATTCAGCTGGGGAACATAGCATAGGAAAATACTCAGTGAGCCATACATTAATGAATAATGCTGGCGATAAGATAAAATTTACAGAATATTTGGCGTTATTGCTATACGCGCCATTCTGGGTAAATTTTATATATAAATTGAATTGCTCAATACATATGTAAGTAAGGAAGCCTGGGCACTCATCACTCTTAAATGGCTCAGCTTCTTTGCAGAACGACGGTGCATCAAATGCAGGTTTTTTCAATTTTAGCCCTGAACTAAAAACCACCATAACCAACTATCTTCTCTAAGATTTGTTGGAGATTTATTCTCCGATAGGCAAGATAAAAAGTAGTCACAAACATCTTCGTCTCATCATTTATGATTCCACAATATCTTGTTTCGCTATAATACGATTAAGATTATTGTGAGGTGATTGATATTTCTAGGCTGTTCTTCGGGAATATAAGTCCGGTATATCAATTGGTTCATGTTCACCTTGATTTATCAAAAGAAGGAACAAAAACTTGTAGGTATTTCTGTGGGAGACAGATTTATCTATTCAATAGACTTTTCCGTGTGAGACAAATTGGTTTATCAAGTCTTCGACTTTGGGTCGTAACAACTCTTAGTTGTGGGTGAGATCAGCTAAGGGAATCAAGTGCGTAGAGTCCTGCTGGGATTCAAAGGCGTAAGGAACGCGACTGTACCTTGATCAGTGTGAGATTGATTAGGGCTCAACTACATTCCAGTCCGAAGTTAACTTGGAGTAGGATAGTGTCTGTAGCGGCTTAATACAGTGTGGTGTTAAAATCTGGACTAGGTCCCGGGGGTTTTCTGCATTTGCGGTTTCCTCGTTAACAAAATTTCTGGTGTTTGTGTTATTTCTTTTCCGCATTATATTTTTATATAATTGAAATATCACAGGTTGTGCGTAAGTTCAATCAATTGTGAATCCTACCTTTGGGTTGTTGATTAAATTGATTGACACTTGGATATTGGTTTTTGATACCGTCTAAGTTATTTCTTATATTCAACCGGGCTCGCAAATTCCTATTTGTTTGATTGCAGATTGAATATAGAAATAGAGATATAACTCTTGGATATACTTTTCTTAAGATTGAGTCTGACTATATAGTTGATTCTCTTGAAAGTCTATATTGGAGTTAGTCCATACAGATTTCTAAGCGAAATATTGGGTGTGGTTGTTAGACCCCCGCTTTTTCAGGAATAGTTGATGCGATCCAAACAGAAAGTGTAGTTGAGACTCAAACAAAAAGCTTTTACTATAAAGTCAAACTTTAAGTTTCAAATGACTCTAAAATGAGATTTTTCATTGTACATGCACTTTAAGCAACTCATCTCCACTTGGTGATAAAAAAAATCACAATCAAGTTTTGGGACATCTATTAGTTCAAGCATCTAATCGAGATATTATATTTAATCAATCTAAGGAGGCATGGAGTATAGCCATCGACGGCTTGGGCTAAGCTAACATTTCAAGAGATATGGAGAGTCAAATTTTGTTTTATAATTCTTCGTCAAAAAATTGCAAGAACGAAGCCAGAAACTTGTTTCACAGCCACCAATGCATTCTTAAGAGGGATCACAAATCATAATATAGACTGTAATTGGGCTGTCATTATGAGAACATACAACAGTAAACTGTAGATGGAAAGTGCAACCAATGTGTTCTTTAATGGTGTTATCCGTTATGCCTTAACAAAAAACAATGTTATACATTATGCATAATAAGAAAACAATCTCAGAACTAAAAAGGTTAAAAGTCAAAAAATAAAACAACTCTTTTTTAAGTAGAGAGAATGCATGTTATTTCAATGGACAAATGGACTACGGACAACCAGATTTATATTCATGACATTTGTTGTAATTCCTAACATGGCGTTACGATGTTTGTTTTATGTCCTCATTTTTCCTGCATTGTCACTACACACACCATATCCTGGTTTTAGCAATACTTCATTTTCGGAGGTGCGCAAGTGATATAGACGTTGCACAGTTAACAACATTAATATTCATTGCACAAATTAATAATATTTCATTTTTTAACATGAACTAGTGGTACAACGTATGTCAATGTGTATAACCGTTGTACATCATATGTTTTTTTTTTTTTGTTGTAATATACGGTTTTTTTATGGGCTTTTAGTAGTTGTTTTTTTCTTTATTAATTTTCTGATATTTTATCTCCCACATCTCTCCCTTTCTATTTTTCATCGAAATTCCAGAGAGAAGGATACTTCAGAGAGGAGAAAACTTTTCTCTTGAAATTAAATCTTTTCTTCACCAAAACCCATCTCTATTTCTGCTTAGTTTCCTAAACCTAATCCCATCAAAACCCATCTTCAAGAAATCCCGATCTACAACAGCAGTTTCCTAAACCTAATTGTTTCGCTGAAATCAGAAATCAAATCATTCGACCTCTGATTCAGCAGCAGTTTGTTGGATTATCATCAGGTATAAACTAGTTTGTGGTTAATTTTATTTTCATTTGAAATCATTTGATAGAGTTAGGGTTTTTGATTTTGACCTAACTAGTATCTGAAAGAGTTAGGGTGTTTGATTTTGATCTAACTAGTATCTGAAAGAGTTAGTCTTTTTGATTTTGTTCTTTTTTTGTTAGATTTAAAGTCTTGGGTATGTTTTGATTTTGTTGAACATGAAGTTTTTGTGAATTACTCAATTGTGTGTATTGGGTATGTTTTGATTTTGTTGAACATGATTTTTATCTAATGTACAAAGTCCACTCAACTGTTATGGTGGTTTCTGACGCATTGTTTTATCTTTGTGATTCAGGAATTGACCCGTTTGTGCAAAAACCGATTGGTTCTTTTTGATAATGTGACTGCAGATAGGAGTAAGCGGACCAAACAAGTCCAGCGACTGATTTCACTTGTACATTTGGTCACAAAAGAGAATGGAGGACAACCCTATACAAATGAGATATTCGACGAGATTAAGGTGACTATTCGTAAATATGTTGTCCTTGTCATTCGTTTTTCTTTTCACTTTTTGTAAGTGTGAAATATGCAAGAGATATGTTGCTTTTTTAACATTTGATCCTAGAAAATGTAAACTAAAGGAGTTGTTTTTATCAATGCGTATAATTTTGTTGTACGCACTTCATTCTAATTATGTCATTTGCATAACAGAAAGGAAACACGAAGGTACCTGAGACAGAACATTCCGAGGGGCCCTCTTCCTCGGAGGAGGAGTATGCAAGAGTGCTTGATAGAATAACTGAGATGGTATTCACTATTCACCCTTTTATTTTCTATATATGCATAAATTGTGGAAACATGATGCCTAGTGGAACTATTAGGCACTAGGAATTTATTAGTTCCGTTACTTGGTAAACAAAGCCAGCTCATAAGCAATTCCCCATGAAGGCTGTTGTATTTGTTTTTCGATGTCATCATCGTACGAATGATGAATCTTTTTATATTTGTTGACTAATGATGTCATTTTCATTGGGTACGACTTGCTGCTTCCGTTCACATAAATTAGTCCCTAAGGCAAGCTTATTAAGCTAAGATCTTGTTACAGGATGGTTATCTTTATATAATTGCTTTAATTCTGTTCGACTCCTTTATTGTACTGTAGGAGAGACCTATAAATGGCATATTCAAATATTTAATTTGTAAAATGGGAGTGCTTAATAGCATTTTCAATTTAGGTTGATGGACCGTATTGAGATTGTCTACTAACTGAAGAACAATAAATATCACTGTAGGCTTTTAAAGTTGAAACTTTTTTCAGAGTGAGCAATGCGTCAGTCTTTGAACTGGACTAGTTCTAGTTAAGTTTTTTCATATTTAGTTTTGTGCACTAAGAAAAAAAGACGATCCAAGATCGATGCTCATAAGTTAACTAGTCTGTTCTATTTAATGACTTCGTCTTCTTTTTATTGAATCTATATAACTTGTGCACTGATGAAAGAACTCTAGTGTGTCAATGAAAATTAACACTACCGGCTCATAACCAGTTATTAAATTCACCCATGAATATTGTGAAGAACACAGCACGACCAATTTGATGATTGTACAACGTGCTTGAAACATATACTTGGTTTCGATTATATTTTATCGATCCACCTGAATTTTGATTATGTTGTTTGTATAGGTCGAGCTAAGACTTAATGAGACTGTTAAAAGGCTTGAAGAGAGTTTGGCAAAAGAAAGGGCGGCTCGAATGTAGGCTGAGGAAATTGCCAGAGTATTGGGTGTTGGAGTGTTTAGAGTTTGTGAGCAATTTGGATTATTGGGTTTGATTAGAAATTGAATTTGCAGGCTTAAGGATTGCGAGGAAGGAGCTATATAACATGCGAAACAAACAACAAACCTCTTGGTTCATAACCAGTATCACGTCTGCAAAGTGTTCAATAAAAAGTCCCAAAAAGAAACGGCGGTGACCAGTTCCTTTCTCTCGACCTTGTAATACCAGTTGTTATTTGGTATACTAAAGAATTAAGTCACTTTTGTTTTGTCCTTGTAATAGTAGCTGCCACAACCTTATACCAGAATGAGGTACAACACTATCCAACTATTGTTGTTAAATGTTGCAGACTCCTAAGTATTTATCGTACCAGATTTAGATAATGTTTCTTTTGACAGGTTAATGGGAATATACATTGACTAAGTGAATCTGATGAAGTTGATTTTTCATTTCTTAGAATAAGTCAGTTGACGATTGGTACTTCGAGACAAGGGTAACCAAGTTGGTTGACCGTGCATATCCTTGTGATAATAGCTGGCACAACCTTATACCATAGAATGAGATACATCACTATACGTTTACATTCATTTAGATTACATATTTGCAGTGGTTAGTTTGTGGATTCTTAATGGCTTGATTGTTGATAGAGCATCTAGGTTTGTTTGTTAGATACTTAAGGACTTTCAAGTTATGACTGCTGATACAACTATGATAAATTTGCATCCATCTTTCCGACTCTTGGCATGATAATTTGGTAACAATGACGGTTTTGGTTTTAGATGCGTTTGTGACTTACTTTTAGTGTACCCAACAGAGACAACTCATGTTTAATAAAGTTGCATTTGCAGTAAACATTTTTAAAGACAGAAGCCATTTCAAAGCTTGAACGACTGTGTGAGGGGCCGAGAAAAAACTGTTGGAGAAACGATGACAAGTGAAGCCGGTACTTGCAAATGGATGTCTCTTGAAGTACAGATGTCTAGCCATACTTGCCTGCTCTTATTGTCAACCACATATCATGTGGAAAAACGATTTTTGACCATAACATCTGGGAGTTGCTCACTGGTATAACCTACAGAGGAGTGTCTAACATGCAGGTTGCAGTTGCTGTAGCTAATAACTAATAAGGTATGCATATGTTTTTTTCTTCTCATATACTCAGTTATAAAACTTGGCATAGATTGCCATAATTGCATCTTTTCGGCTAATAAACAAAAGTTTTTTTCCATTCCACTGCTTCTGAAATCTGCTGTTTGAGGATAAAGTGAAAGCACCACAGCAGGAGCAACAACAACAAAGCTTCAGTCTGGTAGAAGCTGTTTCGCCTGAGCCAGCTGAAAAGGTTCTTGAAGAAGCCACCTGCGAGGTAGAACTCATTTGTCTTGGATAGTGATGATAAGTTTTCCTTTGGGTTGAACAATGGTTGATGGTGTTTGAGCATCTGGGGCTCAATGGTTGTTGTAAACCAAAACTCTTAAAGGTATCGTGAATCACTGTTGTGTATTTGGTCTATTTGCAGTTCACCTTTAATTAATGCGAAGACATTTTAATAAATATCGTCTTGTGGACCACTAGCATGACGAATGCATTTTTCTAGACTTTGGTGTTATCATGCAAATATGTAATTCTTCTTTTTGGAACAAGACAACAAGTTTTTAGAGAAGTAGAAAGTAACTTGGCAACTGCGATAATTAATCCTATTGATGAGGAAGCTCTGGAGCAGCCCTAACTGCTGTTGTGACATGTACAATTCTGGCTCCTGCTGGCCCCCAACGCTCTCGAGTTCTTGCCAATTTTTATAAGCCGGACTCATATAAATCTAAAGCTCTGATTTTGTTGATAGTGCATCACCTTATGCTGATTTTTTTGGTTCTCCTTACCAGGATGAACGCTGCTCAAAGTTGAAGATTTATCCAATATTGGAGAAGGTACATCATTAAAACTTTTAACTTGTTATCTCCTTTCAAAGTGTAAATCCTAAACTTTCCTTCTCTCTGTAGCATTACATTACAACTTCTGCTGTACTAATACCCTTATTCTTCTTTCCCATGCCAGGTTTATCTGGAGAGAATCTTGAGAAAACCTGAAATTGATACATTTGCTGAAGACCTAAAAGGGCATCTGGTTAATTTGTTTTCCCTCAAGCTGCTCACTCTTTTTGTTACTTCGCTTCATTACTTGTCGGTCGCCCGAACAGATCAATGTATCAAACATCATTGTCAACCTTCACATTGGGGGGCCTGGGGTGGTTGGCGACCTGGGTAATGTTCTCAGGCTATGGTCTTCCCTTTCTTTTCTTTTTTCTTGTTTACTCTGGTTGTTCGTTTATACCGAAAAAGCAATTCAGTTATCTAAAGGATAACTAAGCCAATTGTTCTTCTGCAGGCTGAGAAGATCGCTTTGAAAATGATATACGAAGATAGGATGAAGGGACCCATTGATCAGGTATGAACTTCTTTTAATGATGCCAGATTGTCTTTTACCAGTATGAAATGTTAGGTGTAGACCTAGTTATCTTATGCCAAATTAGAGGTAGAGACATACCAAGTAATAGGTTACTTCATCCAGAAACATATCTATTCAAGAAGGTTACAGGATTAAGAAAAAGTCAGATTTATGCAGTTGCTATTTTTCTGTGATGCAGCTGAGTCAGTAAAAATGCCCGTCTAGTTAAGAATGGCAGGCAGAGTAGCACACACATATATCCCGAAGGCTTAAGTTTGAAGTACCAATATTATACGGTGTAGTCATAACTATGAGATATTCTGATGTAGCCAGCTAGAACATTTTTCTTAATGCTAACGCACTTTATATTTCAGGTTGAGGCCTTCATACATTTTGATGACGACAAA